>JAVGWX010000013.1:11014120-11196620 GCA_036924085.1 Ariolimax columbianus
TGTCACTCCCCGTCTCGCACACAATGTAAAAATATTCAATGCGTCTAGCGACCAAACCAGCGCACTTCAATCCTCCATCAATAATTGACGCACTGCTTCCAGAGAGTGTTACCTGTCAGTGCTGACAAGGATCAATCATCAAGCAGCCCCCTGGCTCCGTCAGGTGCACACATCAGTTACAGCATGCCTCCACTCTCCTCCTATCTCTGCATTCTCTCAATCTATCACCAGATATTCTCTTTACCTCAATCCCTATAATAGTTTTGGTATCAAATCAATCCATCTTCACCTCAATTTTCTTCTCTAGTATTGATATCACCAATCCATCTTCCCCTCAATTGTCTTCTCTAGTATTCATATCACCAATCCATCTTCACCTCAATTTTCTTCTCTAGCGTTAATATCACCAATCCATCTTCACCTCAATTTTCTTCTCTAGTATTGATATCACCAATCCACCTTCACCTCAATTTTCTTCTCTAGTATTGATATCACCAATCCATCTTCACCTCAATTTTCTTCTCTAGTATTGATATCACCAATCCATCTTCACCTCAATTTTCTTCTCTAGTATTGATATCACCAATCCATCTTCACCTCAATTTTCTTCTCTAGTATTGATATCACCAATCCATCTTCACCTCAACTTTCTTCTCTAGTATTGATATCACCAATCCATCTTCACCTCAATTTTCTTCTCTAGTATTGATATCACCAATCCATCTTCACCTCAACTTTCTTCTCTACTATTGGTATCAACCGATCTGCACCTCCATATTTTTATCTACCGCTGGCTGTCTTAATGCTTGATTCATCCAATGTCTTTACTTGTTGCCTGACAGGACCTGCTCTATGGAAGTTCCTGACAGGCTCTATGGTAGATAGTGGTCATATTTTGTTTCTTCAAAGTTACGCCTTTTGAGGAGTGACAGAATTGGTTGCACTACAACTTTTACATTTAAAAATAATTAATTTATTCCACTGGTCATAAGCAAGCATCTTATTAGTATAGTGGCAGAGCACTCGCTTTTCATAGCAAATGTGCTAGATTCAATTCCCGTTACCAGCATGCTCAATCAACTCTGCTGTAAATGGATACCTGGAGTACTGTTAGGAAAGTAGAGGCAACTAAGAAAGGAATTGGTCACCCCATCTCATAAGCAAGATGGGGTTTCAAGCAATCAAGGATCTACTACTTGACCTATAACTTTACTATTAGCCACGAGAACTGACTCAGTGGGCTTATTCACTAATGAGTTTACAAAAGAGCATGAACGAAGTTCTGCTGGCAACTCTGAGGCCCTATCAAGCTTGACCATGCCCGTACCAAGTGCTGCTAATATTTCTGTTATGATTACAAATACAGTTTGATGACTTGAGGTGGTGCGCAGTCGGCCATGTCTTATTTCAATTTGATTGACGGACATATACTGGACTAATGAGCAAGTAATCTGCAGTTCTGTTCAGTATATTCTGTTCAGTTATCTGCATTTTCCTATCTGATGTTGAGAGTCTCAGACCAGTCTATCGTCACATCTATCTCCCTGTTAGCTGTTGATAGTCTCACACCAGTTACCTCTGTCTCCTTGTTAGCTGTTGATAGTCTCAGAGCAGTCACTTCTGTCTCCCTCTTAGCTGTTGATAGTCTCAGAGCAGTCACTTCTGTCTCCCTCTTAGCTGTTGATAGTCTCAGAGCAGTCACTTCTGTCTCCCTCTTAGCTGTTGATAGTCTCAGAGCAGTCACTTCTGTCTCCCTCTTAGCTGTTGATAATCTCAGAGCAGTCACTTATGTCTCCCTCTTAGCTGTTGATAGTCTCAGAGCAGTCACTTCTGTCTCCCTCTTAGCTGTTGATAATCTCAGAGCAGTCACTTCTGTCTCCCTCTTAGCTGTTGATAATCTCAGAGTAGTCACTTCTGTCTCCCTCTTAGCTGTTGATAGTCTCAGAGCAGTCACTTATGTCTCCCTCTTAGCTGTTGATAGTCTCAGAGCAGTCACTTCTGTCTCCCTCTTAGCTGTTGATAATCTCAGAGCAGTCACTTCTGTCTCCCTCTTAGCTGTTGATAATCTCAGAGTAGTCACTTCTGTCTCCCTCTTAGCTGTTGATAGTCTCAGAGCAGTCACTTCTGTCTCCCTCTTAGCTGTTGATAATCTCAGAGCAGTCACTTCTGTCTCCCTCTTAGCTGTTGATAGTCTCAGACCAGTCACTGCTGTCTCCCTCTTAGCTGTTGATAGTCTCAGACCAGTCACTTCTGTCTCCCTCTTAGCTGTTGATAGTCTCAGACCAGTCACCTCTGTCTTCATGTTAACTGTTGATAGTCTCAGACCAGTCTATCGTCACCTCTGTCTCCCTCTTAGCTGTTGATAGTCTCAGACCAGTCACTTCTGTCTCCCTCTTAGCTGTTGATAGTCTCAGACCAGTCACTTCTGTCTCCTTCTTAGCTGTTGATAGTCTCAGACCAGTCACTTCTGTCTCCCTCTTAGCTGTTGATAGTCTCAGATCAGTCACTTCTGTCTCCCTCTTTACTGTTGATAGTCTCAGACCAGTCTATCGTCACCTCTGTCTCCCTGATAGTCTGATAAGCTACCGTCCCGTCTGTCTTGAGAGGCGATCGCCTTACCTCTCAGCTATGACGACACCCACCTCCCTCTTCCGGTTTACCAAATAACCACAAATGGTCAGCTTCTAGACGATTAGCCAAGGGGATAAAGGTTCAGCACCTCCGTGTGGCAACAATTTTTATTAAATCGATGATTAAATTAAAATCTGAAACTCCATTGCCCTTTTATCCCTCATCGTCATGACAACCCCAGCGATGAAAATACATGACGGAATGATAGTTTTCGGTAATAAAGAGAACAAAGATACTGCAACAAAGAGATTCACTTCTCTCTTCAGCTTTCTTAAAACTGGAAAATGTTGACGATGCAGCGGAAATTAGGGGCCATGAAATCAATATCTTGAGAGCGTGTCCGCAACGCTACAAACACATCTGGACGCATCCACCAATATCATTTTGTCAACACTGTGTTAATGGTGTTACAGTAGTCATTTTGTTAAGGCTGCACGACTGCTGACCGAAGGGGAACCCGGATTGAGAAAAATAGAACGAATGTAACCTTCCAAGCGTGTCGTGACAGGCGAATGAATAGGATTGTGCATGTAGCTAGTAACCTAATCATCTTGTTGATTGGAACTGCTAATGCTGAGTCAACTCTGAACGTTTCATTGGTGATGGTTACCAGTTGGCACCCCGATGCGCCCTTCAGATGGCTGATAGGTCTCCTCCTAGCAGTAGTGCAATACGAAAATTCTCAGGAAACTCACCACCCTGCACAGTGAATCCCCACCTCGTTGGTCAAACTGCTGGGACACATTCCGTTTTCGGGAGCATGAAGAGGATGTCAGATCGGCTGTTCGTCAGTATGTGTCGTCTGACACTGATCGACAGAAGACACCGTCCCATATCTGACACTGACATTAATCGCATACCTAGCCATGACCGACAGAAGACAGTCGCATAGCTGGCACTAACCGACAGAAGACAGTCGCATAGCTGGCACTGACCGACAGAAGACAGTCGCATAGCTGGCACTGACCGACAGAAGACAGTCACATACCTAGCCCTGACCGATAGAAGACAGTCGCATATCTGGCACAGACCGACAGAAGACAGTTCCATACCTAGCCCTGACCGACAGAAGACAGTCGCATAGCTGGCACTGACCGACAGAAGACACCGTCGCATACCTAGCCATGACCGAAAGAGACAGTCGCCTAGCTGCCACTGACCGACAGAAGACAGTCGCATACCTAGCCCTGACCGACAGAAGACAGTCACATAGCTGGCACTGACCGACAGAAGACAGTCGCATACCTAGCCATGACCGACAGAAGACAGTCGCATAGCATAGCTGGCACTGACCGACAGAAGACAGTCGCATACCTAGCCCTGACCGACAGAAGACAGTCGCATAGCTGGCACTGACCGACAGAAGACAGTGGCATACCTAGCCCTGACCAGTGAGCCATAGAAGTACACATTCACTGCTTGGTGTACCAGGACGGGAAGCTATTGTGGAGTGTATCCGAGAGAAGGGATGGCTCTACCCACTCTACCACTCAGACGCTACTTAAATCATTTAAATAATATCGAACCAGGTAAAACCACCTTTACAGCTTGGCTCCTTATAGAAAGCCTGTATCTCAGTATGTGCAATAATAGTATCAATAACAAGGACTTTACATGGTGAGGATGCTAGCCTTATGCAAAACCCATTTTGATCCCCCTTCAACACCATGCTTGTAAAGTTACAGTGGTCCTATCCTGGTCACCCCGGACTCCACTTGGGGGAACATAACTAATATCCATGTTTAGCAGTCGTGACGTAGACTTGACAATACGTGATCCTAGTAGGTGTAAGATTGGAGAAATCTGTCATCAAGTGTTGTCATTATTACATCATGATTGTCTTAAACAATCTCCAGCAGAACCGAGACAGTTATCTAAATCCGTTGTGGTAACGTTGACGTGTTAGGGGCAGCTTCATTATTCATAATACTGACATTCCATGAAACAGGCAGGGAACATTAGGTCTCCAGCCAGGCGCACAAGTCAATGTTGTGTGACATCCTGGACGACACAAGTGATACATCATAGGCAAGATAGTTAAGTGAGATCGTTCCAGAGCGGATGGGGACAGAGCTGAGGCGACAGTTAAGATGGAAGTTGTACAAAGGTAGTTATGTAGCATATTCAGTCATCTGGGATGAAGTGTTAAAGGTTTGGTTTGACTAATAAAATACAGAGGCACCAGTTGTTGTTGTTGTGTCTGTGTTTACGTTTGTTTGTTTGTTTGAAATTATGCAGTTTGTAAACATTCTTTATATGTAAAGGTGAAGTTAGTCCCTCGCCAGACACGACACTGCTGTTGGAGATAAAGTGTTTGAGATTGCATGGTACTAAGTCTCATGCTTATTTTTAGGTAGTAGTGGCCATTTTGCTTCTTCTCTGCTTTTCTTATCATAACAGTTAAGCAGGTAGCCTTTTAAGAACTGGGTTGTTTGAAGCGTGTCGATAACACGGACTGAACCGGGTCCTTTTCCATGAGAGGCAAATGTTTTATTTCTCAGTTTCTCAGACGTTAACCGAGGGTGTGATATGTTCAGAATATTTCATATTTAGAAAGGCGGGTAAGAAATAAATATGCACAAACATAGCAGAAAATAGTTTGCAAGAAATGGTAACTTAGACATAGTAAAATATGTGGTTATACAACAGTGTGCAAGAAATGGTAACTTAGACATAGTAAAATATGTGGTTATACAACAGTGTGCAAGAAATGGTAACTTAGACATAGTAAAATATGTGGTTATACAACAGTGTGCAAGAAATGGTAACTTAGACATAGTAAAATATGTGGTTATACAACAGTGTGCAAGAAATGGTAACTTAGACATAGTAAAATATGTGGTTATACAACAGTGTGCAAGAAATGGTAACTTAGACATAGTAAAATATGTGGTTATACAACAGTGTGCAAGAAATGGTAACTTAGAGAGACTAAAACATGTGGTTTTACAACAGTGTGCAAGAACTGGTTACTTAGACTAAACATGTAGTTTTACAATAGTGTGCACGAAATAGTAACTTAGAGAGGCTAACACATATGGTATTACAACAGAAGGGTAGGGATCGTAAACTTGTAGACACGCGCAAACGTGCTTGCACACAAATAAAAAATTGAGTCAAGAAAGATGTAATACAAATTAAATAAATATACGCAGAATCACGCATACACTAAGACACTGTCTTAGAATTGGAAGTTAGATACTGAATTGACATCTTTTAGTGAAAATAGAGATGCCTCAAATAAAAGAGAGTGAAAGAGTGAGAGAGAGAGAGAGAGAGAGAGAGAGAGAGAGAGAGATTGGGGGGGGGGGATAAACATGCCTCAGATGTGTGAGACATAAACACAAAGATTGGGAGACTCAAGCAAGGACATAGAAATATAGGCAGAAGAATATAAACTTCAGAAATATGGAGACGGAAAGATATTGACATCAATCGGAAACGTACTACACAAATACAAAGACACATTCATAGTAGAGAGAGAGAGAGAGAGAGAGAGAGAGAGAGAGAGAGAGAAGGATGCATCGGAAGTGTGCGAGACATAAGCACATAGATTGGAAGATTCAATTAATGGCATATAAGCAAACAGACTACACAGCATTGGGACATGGAGATGCAGAAATGTTAACATAAATCAGAAGAGTACGAGGATTTTACTTTAAGAGGGAGCTGGAGAGATAACGAGATAGAGAGAGAGGGAGGGAGGAGAGAGGCAGGAGATACAAGGAGAGGGAGAATGAAATGTTTACATATTAGCATGATAATCTAGTGGTGAAGACTCATTGATGGACAGAAGAGAAAGAATAGAAGAGACAGTTGAAAGACTACACTAGTCAAATAAAGATCGATAGAACTGAAATAAGAAAAACACACGACAACTCTCTCGGTTACAGTATGAAGCAGCTAAGTTCTCTGGCAATAAATGTCGATAAAACATGTCAGGTACTTGATTCAGTATCACATTAAACAATTAACAGGAAGAACAAGACGTCCAGACAAGATCAATTCACAACTTACCACCCTGTGAGAAAGAGCCGATCTAACAGCTGATAGACCGGATCTCAGTTATAGTCTATATCCGAGAGGAGAGCGATCAGCTGATTACATTAACAACATTAGGCTAGCAAGGAAATCTCCGCCTGTACTCCGTGGACATTGTGGGAACACTAACGTTACCGCCAGTTAAAAGTGCTATCCTGCCACCAAGACTGGCCTGCCTACCCATAGAGCGCGCGGCACAGATACCCAGCGCGGGTGCCAGCTCTGCTATTGAATCGACCGCTGCTCTGTGAACGCTAGTGGTTTGACGTTTGGCGGACTCCAGGCCTGGGAAGACCATCCAAGCCAAGCTAGATGGCGCACGGAGCACACTGTCCCTCACATTGATTGTAGAACCCAGGTAAGAAAGTCACAGCAGACGTATAACGAGTCTAAGTGGCAATGTAGTAGAGCTTTCTTTTATCATAGTAAAGGTGCCAGGTTCCTTCCCTGCATCTACACGCTTCTGTCGACACAGATGTTGTTGATGTTGAAGTTACTCATACAGAGTTGGCTTAACGTTTCTTTGGTGGCGACTTACAGTGGCTCTTTGTACCTCTCGAGATGTGCTTGAGAAGATGGGCTGTACTAACGCCTGTAGTGCAATGTTAGGCTCCTTATTAAGTTCACACCTATGGGGAATACGATGTGATCCCCACCTTGTATGCCAGACTGCTGTGACACAGTCAGGAACAATGACATGGAGGTGAGGTGAGGTGGGGTCTGAACTAGCATGTTTCACCGGACCATGGCGCGTGTCTTGGCCCCTGTTCTTCTCACCAATCCAGTTGTAAATGGGCACTTGTTTACTGTTAGATAAGGTTGGATAAGGCTTAGCCAACTAACGATTCCACCACCAAAGACAGCTGTGGTCTAATACAAAGACCGCGTTAACACTGAAT
The DNA here is from genome assembly GCA_036924085.1 of Ariolimax columbianus. NCBI lineage: Eukaryota > Metazoa > Mollusca > Gastropoda > Stylommatophora > Arionidae > Ariolimax > Ariolimax columbianus. The sequence continues at coordinate 11,021,692 of JAVGWX010000013.1, forward strand.
GTCATATGGCAGTGTTTACTGCATGACTTCCTTGACCGTAGTCTGATAACAGATAACTGTTGTCGGAGATGAAGGGTCAGATTGATTATTCTTTTTATTTCTTGCAAGGATCCAAGGAGTTAGTCGCTGGCTGATTTTTTTTGTATCACAATTAACCAGAGACTAAACAATTTGGGAAATGGGAAACTAAAGCGGAGAAACTTTGCAGAAATAGCAAAAGCAAAGATGCACGAAGATCCCATAAACGCACTAACAACACCAAAACCCATCACTACTGTACGAAAACCTACCTGGAGGCAGGATATATTTCCAGAGGTGGTAGAAAATATACCAGGTATTGGAAACAAAAACTGCCAGACTGAAAAAGAAAGGAGAGATACTACCCTAAACTTTATATCGAAAAGCTACCCTAGCATGGACTGGACCCATGCATACACCGACGGTTCTGTAACAAACACTACACAGAACGGAGGGGCAGGAGCATTCCTGAACCTACCAAATGGCAGACAAATATCACTGTCATTCGCTACTGGTAAGTACACAAGCAATTTCAGAGCGAAGGCAGAGGCACTGAGGGCGGCAGTGGAAGAAATGGTGACACACAAAGAAAATGAAAGCCATATAGTCCTGCTTACAGATGCTCTCGCCGTAGTCACAGCGCTAAAAAGCCATAAAAACACTGAGCTTAATGACTTAAGAGCAGCACTCTGGAAACTGTGCCAGCAGTCCGCACCAAAAAAGGTAGTGGAACAGTGGGTCCCATCACACTGCAACATCCAAGGCAACGAGGAGGCAGACAGACTGGCAAAAGAAGGTGCAAGACTACCACAAACAGATACTTGTATGACGTACGAAGAGTCAAAACGGCTTATCAAAGCCAGATACATGACCAAATGGGAAACCGAACATACTGGTTACACCAAAAACGATGCATATTACCAGTTGAACCGAAGAGAGCAGGTCGTTGTCTTAAGACTTCGCACTGGCCACAATAGACTGAGGTACCACCTATTCAACAAATTGAAGAAAGGTGGTACCGACGAATGCCCGTGCGGTACCGGTAAAATGACCGCTGAACATCTGCTGCAGAACTGCCCAACATACGAGGATCAGAGAGAGCAGATGTGGCCATCACCAGTGGAACTGCAAGACAAGCTCTATGGCAGCGGCGACAGCCTCAGGATGACCACCGCTTTTTTCGAAAAAATAATGGTTACTGTCTGACTGCGTACGAAGAAGCAGAAGAAGAAGAAGTATCACAATTATTGGTGAATGATGTAACCACCCAGCAGGCAAATGGTTTTAGAGATTCATTACAAGCTGGTTAATGGTCAGAGACTAATTGAAGTAAATCGCATGCCTAGTAAGAGGTGCATTATTGTGATCTACTGGAATGATCGAGTCACAAATAGCGAAGTCACCCGACGTACAGGCCTTGAAAGGACCTTCACCGTGCTGAACCGTCGCCGTCTGTTTCTATTGACGGCGATGTTCCCGTCTACCAGCTCTTACAGCTGACCTTGAACATCAGAGTTAGGAAACTACCCGCTCCATCAAGTCCTGGCAATAGCGACCATCCTCGTAATACCGGACTGAGTCAAACCGGAAAGACATCATCCTCATCACCGCACGCAACATGGAGCTCCCTTGCGTCGTCTATGCAGACTATCTGTCTACCTACCTGGTTGTGATTGACAAATGCAGCGTTCTACCTGTAGCCTCCACCTGGAATGACGATAGGTGGTGATCTTGATTATGGTGAGGGTGATCTTGATGATGATGGTGAGGGTGATGATGATGATGATGATGATATGGTTAGGGTGATGATTGTTTTTATGGATTTATTTATAACCTAGACCGTTAGTTCATGCTCGGCAGTGAAGTGACCTGCGTGAATGGTGAGGTATGTAACACAACGAATTGGAGAGAGTCGCCTAGTGTTGTCACCCCTAACGGCATATTTTCAGGGAGAAGATGTTTTAACTCGTCTCTGTCCTACCTCACCCCCCCCCCTCTCTCAGACCCTGCCGGTACAGACACCAATCAGACGGTATATCTAATTCAGCTGGAATTATCAGCACCATTAAGAGTCAGCTCCAAAGTTCGTATCAATGTTTAGCGATTTATAGTTAGTCAAAACTGGATGTAATTAAATTTTGTTTGTGAGAAAATTAAAACCACGGCCTTGATAAGCTATTGTTTATGCCAATTCCAAACTTTTGCTGTTGGATTTTTCTTATTTTAGGCTTAGTTTTAAAATCATTCATGTTTCTGGGATTGACATTTAGAAGTTTTACAGACACACATTCCCGTAGTTGGTTCAAAAAGTTCTCACGTCTCGTAGCTCTAATTTGGTTACAAGCTAGTTACGGGTATTTTTGGCTAACAGTAGGTGGTAAACTGGGCTTTTCCGCACAGTTTGATTAATGATGTGTAATGTGTACTTTTTTATTTTGGCCACATCAAACGTCATAATGGCCTGGAGAGAACGTTACTGGAGGATATTGGCAGAGGCTGCCCGAGGAGAAGATGGGCACATGACATCACGGAGATCCTGGCTAGAGATCAAGTCTTACAGATTGGCTATTGTGAGAGCGACGTTCTACAAAGGACATGCTACATGATGATGATGAACGTGTACTTGACGTCGTTATATTTCAGTGACGATTCAATGAGCAATTCGTTTTCCTGTCAAACAAATCAAAGTAATTACTTCATTATCAAAATCGTAATGAGTTTGAAGTGTAAATTTATTACTATGAAGAAGGTGACTGTAATATTGTTTAGGTACTTCTGCAGGGAACCTAATAAGGGTCGTTTGTATCAACACATCCAAGAACCTAAGAAAAGAACTGAGCATGCGCTAGGTATAGATAGACAATCTTTCTTCCGGTAGATAAGACAAGGCTTTCAATCTGTAACGGAAATGGTCCAATTTGGTTAATAAAAAGAAAAACATTATTTCGATAATATGAATGGATATGCGATTTTGAAAATGTTTAGGGAAAATGAACTTGTTAATCTTAGTAACCTTAAAGCTCGGCTGCACTCTCAATGCGATACTCCAATCTCTTAAACTGTTCTTTGGAGACTCGTAAGAGGTAGAGGTTTGACATTTCGTAATCTGTTAGCTGCAGGAATATTGTTTGTGAAACCATACTTGATTAATGCCCGACGCAAATACCTGAGACACATTCGTGACCAGAGAATGGAGGGCTACAATATCGTAAATTAGAATAAATCGTTGGTTAATGCTCACTATACATATGAGAAAGAGGGCCAATCACTGGACGGAAACAAGAGAAAGAAATTCCAAGTAGCAAAGAACAACGCATTATAAACTAGCACATGCTGGTAGCAAAGAGAATAGGTTTGTCAGCGGATCAGAGTATCTTTGTCAAACAAAGTCTATAGATGGTAGGGACTACCACACTGACAGGAGTGGACCTATTTTCAGAGATTGGATAGGGTACATACTACTCCCAACTTTGGATAGGCTGTCATGTCTTGTAATGGACAATGCATCCTTTCGTAATGTTGCAGCGCAGGTGGAAAACATTCCAACTTCATCAAACACAAAACATCAAATCATGTCTGGTCTTGGACGATGTTATTTTTTTTGTACAACACTCATTTAAAACCTGAAGTATTGCAGCATGTGAGACAGACTAAGACGGAAACTATGTACGAGACGTGTTCAAATGAAACCTCACCAAAGTTAATCAAGTGAACATACTTACGATGCGCATGATGACGTCACTTTTTGCGTAACTAGCACATACCAGCCGTCAAGTTTGCAACATTTAATTATCCTCCCACTCATAATTTCCCCAGACACACAAGAAGGACGTGAGTTAATGCAACAATATGCGTCTGACCTGGTCTCGAACATCTTTCGTTAACTCACGTCCTTCTTTAAACATCGTTGTCCAGTTCTTCACTGTTGTCTTCGATACACTTTTTGTCATCATACACAACCTGCATTCTGCGATGAATGTCAACTAGTCGATATCCTTCAGCTGTTAGAAACCGAATCACCGCTCGCTGATCAACTCTGGACGGAATACATGTCCCACCCGCCGTGTTTTGAACGGTCTGCTAAGAGAACTATGAGTCGGGGGATAATGAATTGTTGCAAACTTGACGGCTGGTATGTGCTGTTTACACCAGAAGTGACGTCATCATAAGCATCGTACGTACATTCACTTGTTGCAGTTGGTCCGGTTTCAATTGAACATTGGCACATTTGAACATTGGCACAATTGAACATTGGCACAATTGAACATTGGCACAATCTTTGCAAAACATGTCCATACTTCACTTTGATTCACACTTTAAAAAGAATATACGGGATGTCATCTCCAAAAAGAATATACGGGATGTCATCTCCAAAAAGAATATACGGGATGTCATCTCCAAAAAGAATATACGGGATGTCATCTCCAAAAAAGGACATTGAGAACTGGCAGATAGGCTTAATGTACATTTAGGGACGTTAGTGAAGATGGATAGCACCTCGGGAAGAGGGAGAGTCCCTTCCTTCGTGGGTGTCCAAATTCCTTGGCTCACATCTCCTCACCCAGCGTTGCCTCACATACAGATATTGAAGAACTGATGCATGACCTTGGGAGAGGCCCTGTATGATAAACTGTGTGAGGTGGGTGAAGACCTTAAATGCATCGTCTTGTTCATAATCCATACATGAATTGAAGCACAAATTGGTCGCCCAAGAAGAAGAAGAATAACTGTTCATTTAACAGTACTAATGTTCGTGAATGAAATGCCTGTATGTCACATGTAGAGTTAGTGATCTTGCATTTACGGCAAAGCTACGCCTTTGAAATACCATGGCACAATTTTGAAATGCATTACTGCAAAATCGAATGTATAGGTCTTACTATTTAAAAAATGTTGCAGTATTATATAACAAATACATTCTCCTAAACCTAGTATCCATGGAGAATCCTGCCGAGTGACAAATTTGGCGAAACGAGTTGAAAGTAAATCAGGTCTTGTTGATCCTGACGTTAACATTGTGGCTTGCTCCTGCCAGACGCTCTAGTAATGTTATTTACCAAATTCGTAACATTGTACACTTCTTTATTTATCTAACCATTAATCATTATGTGGGTCTCTTTGTTTGTTATTTGTTCTCATGTCATTCGTATTGTTCATACATATCTGTGACTTCACTTTTGCTGCTTCATATGTTAGTCTGCATGTCTTTCCTTGTATGTCCTTCTGCTTACGTCGTGACAGCAAACATGTATAATCTGCAGAATCCAGTCCTCCCAGATGCTGATCAAATGTCAATCTATTGCATTCCTGTTTTTCTGCCCTCTTATGTTTGCTGCCAGTCTATGACCACGAGAAAGACTGTTGGAGATAATAGATATCCCTGTCGGAACCCAGTTTGAACTCTAAATGGTCAGATAATTTGTCTGTGTGGTTTATTCTACATGTGGTCTCTTGATAGAAATCTTGTATAATCCCATAAATGATTATATATCCCATACTGTTTCAATATTTTCAAAAATGCGTCTTGCTATGTACTATAAAATGCCTCGTAGAGCCCGCTGATTCCGCCAAGGGTCTCTATGTGTTATGTGGGAGTTGGCTAAACAAACCAAATACAAACTGATTTCAAGTTGTAATCAGACACTGCGCGTCTTTGAGTGAGCCATTAGCTAACTTCCTCCGCAGAGTCGATGTGTCGGCCCCTGTACTTTCTTGCAAGGCCGTAGAGCTGACATATTGGCTTTAACAGTTGTCATACTTATACATACAAGTTTGGCCATGTCAAATAATCGAAAAGTAAGCCTGGATGTACTTCCTAGTGATTGTTTTACATTGCAAGAATAAATGTGCTTAGTGGTCCAGAGTATTCCTGAGTGAATCTGTTAAAAGTCTATGTTATTGTTATTGTGTTGACCTATAATTTGGTGGAGATTGACTTTTCAACAATATTTAGAATATATAACTACATAACATCAATAACATTATTATTGATAATTATTATTGTGATGTTTACACCGTATTCATCACGTTGAGGTGCATATGACAGAGTGACCTGAATGCCAGTCTTCTGACCACGAAGACGTGAGTTCAAAACATCGGTAAAGAATCTGATGTTTTTTCTATAGGAGGTAATATTAAAAACGTAGCATGTAACGGTGTGATGACTGCAAGGGTAAGCAGTCTTTATTCCTCAGTCATATAAGTGAAATACAACAACAGGAGTTATCTGAAGAAGGATAGTTTTATTGAAACTCGTCTCAAGAGGGTAACCTTGATCGGGTGATATTCCAATTTGAGTACAGGGGTTATTTGAGACCTGCTATCTAATGGGTTCACCTGATGAAACGGTTGAGAAAAGGCGGATATGCCTATTGAGAACGAACAGTAGCATCAAAGTCAGAAGGTGCGACGGGTATGTCTATTGAGAACGAAAAGTAATATCAAACACAGATGGTGCGACGGGTATGCCTATTGGGAACGAACAGTAGCATCAAAGTCAGATCATGCGACGGGTATGCCTATTGGGAACGAACAGTAACATCAAAGTCAGAAGGTGCGACGGGTATGCCTATTGGGAAAGAACAGTAACATCAAAGTCAGATCATGCGACGGGGCCGACGGTGCAACACACGGAATGAGTTAACAGCAGCCAACGACACATACCGCGCTGTTTACAGCAAAGTCAGGGAACTAGACCTGACCAAGACCCTATTCTGTCTCCAAGTAGCAGCCCTAGAAACAGGATGCACTACTGCAGTCTCGCGAAGAGAATAAGGAATGAGTTGGAAATGCAAACCGCGTACCGCAAATTGTCAGCTGACACCGCATGTGTAGGACTGAAAGGGGCACAGAGTCACTGTAAACTACGACACAACGTCACACCGCCTTGTTTCAGGACTAACTCAAAAGAAGAAGTAGAAGAAGACAAAGATGACGATGAAGAAAAAGAAGAAATGAAGAAGAAAGAGAAGAAGAACAAGAAGAAAGAGAAGTATAAGAAGAACAAGAAGAAGGAGAAGAAGACTAGGCAGGATAATCAGAATGAAACAAAGCAGTACATCAGGGTCAGGTGATACCACAATCAACGAGGTGAAAACGAATAGAAACATCAGGGTCAGGTGATACCACAATCAACGAGGTGGAAACGAATAGAAACATCAGGGTCTGGTGATACCACAATCAACGAGGTGGAAACGAATAGAAACATCAGGGTCTGGTGATACCACAATCAACGAGGTGGAAACGAATAGAAACATCAGGGTCAGGTGATACCACAATCAACGAGGTGGAAACGAATAGAAACATCAGGGTCAGGTGATACCACAATCAACGAGGTGGAAACGAATAGAAACATCAGGGTCTGGTGATACCACAATCAACAAGGTGGAAACTAATAGAAACATCAGGGTCAGGTGATACCACAATCAACGAGGTGGAAACTAATAGAAACATCAGGGTCAGGTGATACCACAATCAACGAGGTGGAAACTAATAGAAGCATCAGGGTCAGGTGATACCACAATCAACGAGGTGGAAACGAATAGAAACATCAGGGTCAGGTGTAAAAAGTAACCAGCTATAAAAAGAACTTCGCAAATAGTTAAATTGACTTCCAACAACATCAAGAGCAACAACAGCAACACCACAAACAACAACAACACTACCAGCAACATGAACAACACCGATTAGGAACAGAAACACAAACAGTAACCTCATGTAAACACTACTACAGTAATACTACTACAGTTATACTACTACCGTGTGTGAAGAAATTCAGCTGAATTCAGAGACGGGAATTATCCAAGACATGTATAGAGGCATAGAGATGGCACTGGGCTCCTACTGCGAGAAGTGCCCCCCCCCCCTGAAATCTCTGACTGTTGCGAGAATCATGGACCGTGACCAGCAGATGGCCAGTTGGGTAGATAACTACTTTGAGCTTTACTCTCGGGAAACGGTTGTCACTGATGAGGTCTTGTGCAGGCTGCAGGCCCTGCCCATTATTGAGGAACTTGACAGACCACCACCTCTGGATTAGCTTGATAAGGCTATAAACTACCTCTCAAAGGGCAAAGCACCAGATGGTATCCCACCCGAAGCCATCAAATGCGGGAAACCAGCACAAGCTCAGCCTATGTTCGATCTTCTATGTCTCTGCTGGGAGGAAGGTGCAATCCCCCAAGATATGAGTGACGTCCTCACTGTGACTATTTACAAAAACAAAGGTGACCGTGAGGACTGCAATAATTATAGAGAGATCCCTCCTGAGTATTGGGGACAAGGTTTACGCCCGCATGCTACTAAACAGGTTGAGACTGCTCGCGGACATGGTGTACCCAGGATCCCAGTGTGGTTTTAGAGTAGGTAGATCAACAACGGATATGATTTTCTTCCTTCGCCAAATAGGAGAAGTGCAGAGAACAAGTCTAGCCGCTCTTTATGATATATCTAGATCTCACCAACGCCTTCGACTTGGTCAGTAGAAAGGGTCTATTACAACTCCTCGAGAAGATCGGCAGCCCCCCAAAACTGTATAACATGATCATTTCTTTTCACACTGATATGAAGGGCTCAGTTCTATTCGACGGATCATCTTCAAACACTTTTCCCATCGATAGGAGTGAAACAGGGATGTTTGCTCGTGCCGACCCTCTTTTTGATCTTATTCTCCATGTTCCTATCCCACGCTTATGGCACATTTGTGGACGGTGTTTATCTGCACTCCATGTCATATAGGCGACTGTTTAACCTGTCCCGACTGCGTGCGAGGACCAAGGTGAGGACGGTGTTCATTAGGGAGATGCTATTTGCGAATAATGCGGCTCTGGTGACAAATAGTGAGGAGGCCTTGCAGAGGCTGGGAGACAGATTCGCCGAGGGGTGCAAGTCCGTAAAAGACAAAGGTATGCGCACATGACATTACCACTACGCCATCCATAAAGATTGATTGCGTCGCTCTGGAGATCGTCAACAGTTTCACTTATCTGGAGTCTGCCATCAGCAACACTCTGTCGCTCGAGAAGGTGATAGACAGTAGGCTTGGCAGGGCAAGTACCGACTTCGCCCGCCTGATGAAGAGAGTCTGACAAAACACTGCGCTGTCTCACTACACCAAGGTCCCCGTCTATCCGACCTGCGTTCTTGGCACTCTCATGTATAGAAGCCAGACTCGGAGAACTTACATTAAACATGAACGACGGCTGAACACCTTTCATATGAGATGTCTACGGCGTGTATTGGGCATTGGGTGGCAAGAGAAAGTGTCACATAATACGACTTTACAGAGAGCAAACACTTACAGGATGTGCTCGATGTTGAGCCAGCGACGTCTACGGTGGTTGGGACATGTTTATCGCATGGAAGACGAGAGGCTACCAAAGGATATCCTTTATGAAGCTAGAAGAACCGCTGTCCCACCTTGGGATTCAAGGACGTATGCAAGACAGACATGAAGTCATGCGACATCCCATCCGAGGGCTGGGAAGAAATTGCTCAGGATCAAGCTATCTGGAAACACTCAGTTGGAAGATGGGGGGGGGGGGGGGGGGCGGGGCATAGTGGCTGCTGACGCTCGTAGAGGTCTTCTGGATGGAGAGAAAAGAAAAAGACTGAAGAGATCAAGGAACATCCAGACAAGCCAGCCTCCTCAGTATGGTTGTACGATCTGTGACAGGGACTGTCACACTCAGGCAAGCCAGCCTTCTCAGTATGGTTGTACGATCTGTGACAGGTACTGTGACACCCAGGCAAGCCAGCCTCCTCAGTATGGTTGTACGATCAGTGACAGGGACTGTCACACCCAGGCAAGCCAGCCTCCTCAGTATGGTTGTACGATCTGTGACAGGGACTGTCACACCCAGGCAAGCCAGCCTCCTCAGTATGGTTGTACGATCTGTGACAGGGACTGTCACACCCAGGCAAGCCAGCCTCCTCAGTATGGTTGTACGATCTGTGACAGGGACTGTCACACCCAGGCAAGCCAGCTTCCTCAGTATGGTTGTACGATCTGTGAAAGGGACTGTGACACCCAGGCAAGCCAGCCTCCTCAGTATGGTTGTACGATCTGTGACAGGGACTGTCACACCCAGGCAAGCAAGCCTCCTCAGTATGGTTGTACGATCTGTGACAGGGACTGTCACACCCAGGCAAGCCAGCCTCTTCAGTATGGTTATACGATCTGTGACAGGGACTGTCACACCCAGGCAAGCCAGCCTCCTCAGTATGGTTGTACGATCTGTGACAGGGACTGTCACACCCAGGCAAGCCAGCCTCTTCAGTATGGTTATACGATCTGTGACAGGGACTGTCACACCCAGGCAAGCCAGCCTCCTCAGTATGGTTGTACGATCTGTGACAGGGACTGTGACACCCAGGCAAGCCAGCCTCCTCAGTATGGTTGTACGATCTGTGACAGGGACTGTCACACCCAAGCAAGCCAGCCTCCTCAGTATGGTTGTACGATCTGTGACAGGGACTGTCACACCCAGGCAAGCCAGCCTCTTCAGTATGGTTATACGATCTGTGACAGGGACTGTCACACCCAGGCAAGCCAGCCTCCTCAGTATGGTTGTACGATCTGTGACAGGGACTGTCACACCCAGGCAAGCCAGCCTCTTCAGTATGGTTATACGATCTGTGACAGGGACTGTCACACCCAGGCAAGCCAGCCTCCTCAGTATGGTTGTACGATCTGTGACAGGGACTGTGACACCCAGGCAAGCCAGCCTCCTCAGTATGGTTGTACGATCTGTGACAGGGACTGTGACACCCAGGCAAGCCAGCCTCCTCAGTATGGTTGTACGATCTGTGACAGGGACTGTCACACCCAGGCTAGCCAGCCTCCTCAGAATGGTTGTACGATCCGTGACAGGGACTGTTTCTCGCGGATCGGCTTTAACAACCATAGCAGACAATGCCGAAATACAGGAGAGAGAGAAAGCTGGATAAAACTTATAGGGTGCCACGCACATGATCTATAGAGACTGAGACGCATTTGATGATGATGAGCAGACCGCTTGTAAGACGACTATTCGAACTAGTTAGATGTAGACGTACAATCATTAGCCTGTAGTGGTAGCACTTACACAATTGAGGTGTTGCTAGTTTTAATAAAACTAAAAAATCTAAAAGAAGACACTGCCGTCGAGGAAAATGTGTTAAAGATGTCTTTACACTTGTTATCAGCTTTTTTGTACGTGTCTAGGTGGTTTGACCATTTGCTTTTCTGGTTGCATTGTCAACTCTAACAGTATGTTAGCTACTCAAATTACAACTGAGTAAAGTGTAGCGTATCTAGACTGGGAGTTGAGCCTGGTATGTTCTTAGTGAGAAGCAGCATGCGGCTTAACCACTCTGATTCTCAGAGAAGGAGAGGCAGCACATTATACATTGGCAATTGAGAGTGTAGTAATAATATACGGATAACAGTAGACGTATGGCATTTGCTTTTCAGTCATAGTCCAAGGTTCAACCTCCGTTGTCCTCACGCTTGAGTAGACCCAGCTGTAAATGGTTGGAGGGCAGGGAGGAAGGGTACTATTTGTCCCATCTCATAAAGATGTGGATTCGTACAGTTACGTCTCTTCATACTTCATCTCCGACAGCATTGTCTGCCACGGGACTACCTTCAGGAATACTAGTAATAAGATTAGTTACAGTAGTACTTTGGGTGGGTAAAGGGCAGGTGTTACTTTGAATCTCTTATTGTAGCAAATTTTTTCGTCATCTAATTAGTGACGCGCAACCTTGAGATTAGTTCGCACTTCAAACGATCAGCATTTCTGCCTTTTGATCGAGTTGCTGATCGTCCCTCAACGGACTCGCTTCAATGTCTAAGTGGTTCCCCTGTTATACAGACTACAACCATTGTTTCCTTCTCGGCATGGCGTTGGAGCCGAAAGGGGAAGGTTGTGCATGGGGCTAGCAATCTCACCGTGTAAAAGTCATTGTTGCTGAAACGTGAAGGCTAGTACTCTAGACAGAGGTTGCCGTTATGATCAGCAGTTCAAGGTTTCTGAATAGCTTTTTATGAAAGTGCATCTCCGTGGACTATTGTATGAAAGTGCATCTCCGTGGACTATTGTATGAAAGTGCATCTCCGTGGACTATTGTATTAAAGTGCATCTCCGTGGACTATTGCTCAATCTTATATCAGTCTTGTATGATATTCAATCCTTTATTCTCTTTATTTTATATTAAGATCAATTGAACAAAGAAGAGTGCCCTTGATATTTGGTGTATGGAATATGTATATCCCAATGAATCGGGCAGAAGCTAAAAGACCTGAGTGAAGATCAGCTCTGATTGCCAAAGAGCTTGTCAGATACAGAATTGATATAGCAGCTCTAAGTGAGACTCGCTGGGCAAAGAGAGCCAACTTACAGAAATTGGTGAGACTCGCTGGACAGAAGAGAGCCAACTTTTAGAAATTGGTGAGACTCGCTGGGCAGAAGAGGGCCATCTTACAGAAATTGGTGAGACTCGTAGGGCAGAATAGGGCCAACTTACAGAAATTAAAGCCGGCTATACTTTTTTCTGGAAAGGACGAAGTCGAAGACCGGCGTGAGTCGGGTGTTGGCTTTGCTATAAAATCAAGCTTGGCTAGTGGTCTCCCCAGTGTTCCAAAGGGGGTTAATGACCGTCTCATGGTGCAGATGATCACCTTGACCGGAAACGAGCAAGCCTTCATCGTCAGTGCATATGTACCAACTATGAGTAACTCGGAAGACACTATGGAAAAGTTCTACCATGATTTGAAGACACTAATCGACGCCGAACCAAAGAAAAAAAAAGTTGATCATTCTGGGGGACTTGTCAGGAATGGCATCGGTAGCTACAACAGTAACGGACATCTGCTCTTGAAGACATGTGGGGCGAACGAACTTATGATTATCAATTCAGTGTTTCGTTTCCCTAACCGGAAAAAAAATACACACTTGGATGCACCCGCGGCCAAAGCACCGGCACCTGGTTGATTATGTCATTGTTCGTAGACGGGATAGCTAGAATGTACATGTGACAAAGGCTATGTGTGAAGCAGACGGGATAGCCAGAATGTACATGTGACAAAGGCTATGTGTGAGCCAGACGGGATGGCCAGGATGTACGTGTGACAAAAGCTATGTGTGGAGCAGACGGGATCGCCAGGATGTACATGTCACAAAGGCTATGTGTAAAGCAGAATGCTAGACGGAACACAGACTATTTTCCGTTCTAACACAGAACTGGGTTACCTGTTCCGCTAGATCAAGGCTGTGATAGCTGTGTCTCGTTTGGTCGCCTTTCTAAATTTTAAACTAAAAGTAATATAGGCAAGAGATGTAAGACTGAAAGTAATATAGGCGAGAGATGTAAGACTGAAAGTAATATAGGCGAGAGATGTAAGACTGAAAGTAATATAGGCGAGAGATGTAAGACTAAAAGTAATATAGGCGAGAGATGTAAGACTGAAAGTAATATAGGCAAGAGATGTAAGACTGAAAGTAATATAGGCGAGAGATGTAAGACTGAAAGTAATATAGGCGAGAGATGTAAGACTGAAAGTAATATAGGCGAGAGATGTAAGAATGAAAGTAATATAGGCAAGAGATGTAAGACTAAAAGTAATATAGGCGAGAGATGTAAGACTGAAAGTAATATAGGCGAGAGATGTAAGACTGAAAGTAATATAGGCGAGAGATGTAAGACTGAAAGTAATATAGGCGAGAGATGTAAGACTGAAAGTAATATAGGCGAGAGATGTAAGACTGAAAGTAATATAGGCAAGAGATGTAAGACTGAAAGTAATATAGGCGAGAGATGTAAGACTAAAAGTAATATAAGCGAGAGATGTAAGACTAAAAGTAGTATTAGCTGTAGATGTAAGACTAAAAGTAGTATGTACAGGGGCACTGGTAATATCCCTGCGAGTGGTATCATGGGTGGAAAGGACATAACCGTTCCAACCTTCAAAGCATGACGTAAGAGACGACTAAAGCGAGTTGTTCATGGGACAGGCAATTACATCCTGTTAAAACCATTGCTGTGGAACGGCATTGTACGTGTCTGGGATCAGACTTTCCTAAAATCTGAACATATTAAATTGAATGCAGTGAAAGAATACGGTTTTGTCAACAAATGTAGGTATGGGACAGTTGAGTAAAGTTTAGCTGATTCAGAATTGTTGGTACCTAACACAAGAATAATAGCATTTAAAGGTGTAATGTTGTCGGTAGCGGTAGTGTTAGTAGTGGTAGTAAAAGTAGTAGTAGTAGTAGTAGTAGTAGTAGTAGTAGTAGTAGCAGTTGTAGAAGTAGTAGTAATGCTGGTGGTGGTAGTAGTAGCAGTTATACAAGTAGTAGTAGTAGTAGTAGTAGTAGTAGTAGTAGTAGCAGTTGTAGAAGTAGTAGTAATGCTGGTGGTGGTAGTAGTAGCAGTTATAGAAGTAGTAGTAGTAGTAGTAGTAGTAGTAGTAGTAGTAGTAGTAGTAGTAGTAGTGGTAGTAGTAGTAGTAGAAGTAGTTGGGGTCGATGTAGTCAAGAGGTTAAGGCACTCGTCTCTCACAATGATGAACGGAAACGGTGGACGATCGAATCCCGCAAGTTTAAAGCGACGTTCAGCTGTTCAGCTGATACCATCTGCTACTGTTACTATGTCAGAGTGCCTGTTAACCTTCAGCATCTACATCCTTCAGCTGTTAGATACTGAATCACCGCTCGCTGATCAACTCTGAGCGGACTACGTGTCACACCCGCCGTGTTTTCAACGGTCTGCTGTGAAAACTATGAGTCAGAGGATAATGAAATTTTGCGAACCTGACGGTTGGTATGTGCAGTTTACATCAGAAGTGACGTCATCATGCGTATAGTACGTATGTTCACTTGGTGTAGTAGAGGTCCGGTTTCATTTGAACACGCCTTGTACCCAGAATGACAAAGAACGTTAATGGTGGTTTAAAAGAATCACATTATCTGATATGAACTATCCGGTACCACAGGCTAAAAACGATCACCATTTTTGCTGCTGTAAGCAATATTCTAATTGAACACTGATTGCAGGGACGTCAAAACGTTGGTACGATAAAAAAAAGGTACGCAATGAGATAACATCCAGTGGGAAAAGGACGAAATAAATATACGCATTCTAAGATTGCATTAAATTGTATGATCAGCGAGGGAGAAATACAGTCTGGTTATACACAATAATTTGGCGAAGAAACACATTTGAAAGAGAGCACGGCACAAATATGGATTATGAAATGGCTCATTGTTTGAGAGATGTATATGACATTGAATGGAATCAATTTACTTTAGGTAAATTGATTTACAACCAGAGTATGCAGAATTGTATCATTGATATATTTACACACAAAGAGAAAAGAGATCAAAGGCATGGGTTGTTATGTTCTCTTACTAATGATTGCGTGTATGTAGCAAGCATTTCATATCAATGCCCCCTGAAAAAGTCTCTGATGAAGACGTCTGATAAAATCTGCTACTGTTACTATGTCAGAATGCCTGTTAACCTTATTTATTTTTCTGTAGTCACTCACTTTTTTAGTTTATGAACATTTTACTGCAATCATTCGTTTAAATTTAGTTTACCAACATTTTGTTGCGGAAGTCCAAATATATTCAGTTTATCAACAGTTTACTGCAATAATCCACATATTCACCGTTTATAAACATTTGATTTAAATCACGCATATTTATTTCACTATATAAACATTTTGCATGGAGTCGTCCTAATGTACTCAATGTATCAACATTTTACTGCAATCATTCATTTATAATTAGTTTACCAACATTTTACTGCAATTATCCGTATATATTTAGAGTTTCAACATTTTACTGCAATTATCCGTATATATTTAGAGTTTCAACATTTTACTGCAATTATCCGTATATATTTAGAGTTTCAACATTTTACTGCAATTATCCGTATATATTTAGAGTTTCAACATTTTCCAGCAATCACTTTTACATATGAGAAGAGGGAACCAACGTCTGGCTGGGCAAAATTCTCTTATCGGGCAATGTTAGTCAGGGTCAGAAAAATATACTGATAGAACATTGGGGCAAAATTCTCTTATCGGACAATGTTAGTCAATGTCAGAAAAATATACTGATGGGACATTGGTTGTTAGATGCAGATAAAATATACTCACCCCACCCCCCCCCCCCCAACCCCATCCCCCACGCATGTCTCCTTGGAAACAAGATGTTTCATAGGAGTTTGACTAACGAGGTGGATGATCGTCGTGATCCCCAAAGTAGTGAGCGACTTGCAGATGAAGCCAAGCATAGCACAACCGCCTGGAAGACGCCGTTCGACTTTCATCAGATTTCTCAGGATATCTTCTTCTTCTTCGTTCGTTCTCAGTCTCCCGCTAACAAACCCTGAAAAGGCCTAAGTAGCAGAATGTAGTCAAGAGAATGAAATGCGTTGTGTCGTAGTTTACAGCTTGACTGCGATATTTGCACCTTTCGGTCCAACACATCCGACTTCAGCAAGCATTTTTTTAGTATCGGGTTAGCATTCCCTCTTCGATCCCTTCTCCTTAGCCAGTCTGCTCTGCTGCAGCCTGTTATCCAGGATCACCGCGTGGAGGCGTAGAAGGGTCTTGGCAGCTAAGGTTCGCTGGCCCTGACGCTAGCAGTCAGCTATGGGTCGCTGACCACTGCAGCTCATGCGCTGCTGAGCATCTTGATCCCTCTCAGGATATGATGATAGCTGCTGTAACCAGTCATCTAACGCTCATTATACTCATTGTTGGTATTAAACAAAAATGAGGAATTTATTCATGGCATTTTTTGAATGTTAAAGAAAGATTTCATCTTTCGTTTTATAAAATTGTCTTATGTTTTGTTTTGTTATTTTATGTAATGTTCTGTAAAGTAATGTTATATTATGTTATTTTATGACATATATGTCAAATTATGTTATATTATAGTAAACTATGTTATGCTGTACTATATTATATTGCATTGTAATGCATTGCATTGCATTACATTTGATTACACTACACTACATTTAATTGAAATATGTTGTTCTTGTTCTTCTTCTGTTTTTGTTCTCAATCTCCCACTACCAAGTCATGACCAGGGCTTTGCAAGTAGCAGCGTGTAATTCAGAGAACGGAATGCGTTGTGTCGCCAGTTTACAGCTTGACTGCGAAATTTGCACCTTTCGGTCCGACACATCTGTCTTCAGCAGGAATTATATTATATTATATTATATTATATTATATTTCGTTATCTTATGTTATCTCAAACATTAGCACTGTCCTGCCACTGATCATTTTCAGAGAAGTCCAGTCTCTTCCAACAGGCACCGAAATGTATGGATACTTACCTTTCATGTAGTTCACTACTTGTAGGCAGTGGGAATCAGTCATCGCAAGCGGTATATTATGCTCGGCCTACCTTTGATTCAGAACTCATGCAATCTGTTGTGTATTTCTGATTCCTTGATAACGTGTCTAATATGCGATCATTGGTTGGTTTCAGAATGATCCCTGTGGCATTTTTCATATCTTTACCAAATATGCTTGCGAATAATATTTTGCAAAATAGATAAATTATCACATTGCGCAATGTAATATCACAGTACTGAACAAGTACAATACAACAAATTCACTCTGCAGATGCGAACACAGCGAACCAGTACTACAGATGTCACTGTTGCGTTCCGTAAATAGGAAGCCAGCATTTGATAAAATAATTGTTTCGTTCAAAATAAGCAAAAACGCAAACACTCGTGGGTCTATCATGCATCTCAGAACTTATGGGAAAGATAAGGAATACTCCTAATTCGCTTGTTTTCAGCAGAGAATCGATTCATAAATTGACTGCCTCAGCCTCCAAGAGACCAAAACAAGCATGGATAAATGCGTTATTATTATTTTACTATATTTTTTGTTACTTGAACAACCCATCTCTTAGTAGCAATGCCCTTACGCTCAATAATATTAAGTAGATTTAAAAATGGCCAGGCAGTAAAATGCGAAACAAACTCTGAATGTTTTTATTTCAAGAACTGGTCAAGTGTACGTATTGTTATCTATATTACCAGAAGTGTACAATAGCAGCCAAGTTTTTATTTCCATTTAACGTGCAATTATCTATAGTCTCATCATCGGCATCATCATCATCTTCTTTTTCTTTTTATTCTCCTTCTTCTTCTTCTTTTCCTTAATCTTCTTCTTCTTTTTTGATATCCAGAACTTTTAATGAAATCAAATTATTGAATATATTAATCTATTATATTTAGGTCTACAATATGTGTTGATCACATTCTATGGACGTACGAAACATTGAAACTCGATTTCTGGTCCAGATGACAAGTCAATTAAGACTCTTTGTTATTCAAAAGACAAATTAATGGATTGCAAAAAAAACTACTTTTCGACGCAACCGAGTGATTTTTCTTTTGTCCTTTTGCTGTTTTGTTTTGTTTTTGTTTGTTTGTTTTTGTATGTGTTGTTTCTAGCTGATTTGATTGTTCGACACTTGCGCGACATTTTCTGCTTGTCCTTGACTCCGCCCAATGACGTAGTTGTTGTTACGACGCGTGATCATTCTGAAATAATGAACAAACAAGGGACTGTTTACTGGTACGTGTAATATGATTCGTTGAC
The DNA here is from genome assembly GCA_036924085.1 of Ariolimax columbianus. Classification (NCBI taxonomy): domain Eukaryota; kingdom Metazoa; phylum Mollusca; class Gastropoda; order Stylommatophora; family Arionidae; genus Ariolimax; species Ariolimax columbianus. Next base: position 11,040,326 of record JAVGWX010000013.1, read on the forward strand.
ATCCATTCATTGTGTCTCCTGTTTGCTACATTTGACGTTTTAAGTGAGCACTTGTTCACTTACAGAGAAGTTAGCAAATATTTTGGCAGTGGATTCAGGTGTAATTATGAAGTTGACCAACAAGCGTCTTTTGGACGAAAACACTACAATGCACATATTACAACAATTAGAAATCAAACGTGATTCCCTATGTGAGGTGTAGATGACTGGACAGAACAGAACTGTATAGGCAAGAGAGCTACATGAACCATTAGTTCTATACTCGTTGCTTTGAACTGAGAGGGACTAGAAAACACTGAGCTTAATGACTTAAGAGCAGCACTCTGCAAACTGTGCCAGCAGTCCGCACCAAAAAGGGTAGTGGTACAGTGGGTCCCATCACACTGCAACATCCAAGGCAACGAGGAGGCAGACAGACTGGCAAAAGAAGGTGCAAGACTACCACAAACAGATACTAGTATGACGTGCGAAGAGTCAAAACGGCTTATCAAAGCCAGATACATGACCAAATGGGAAACCGAACATACTGGTTACACCAAAAACGATGCCTATTACCAGCTGAACCGAAGAGAGCAGGTCGTTGTCTTCAGACTTCGCACTGGCCACAATAGACTGAGGTACCACCTATTCAACAAATTGAAGATAGGTGGTACCGACGAATGCCCGTGCGGTACTGGTAAAATGACCGCGGAACATCTGCTGCAAAACTGCCCGACATACGAGGATCAGAGAGAGCAGATGTGGCCATCACCAGTGGAACTGCAAGACAAGCTCTATGGCAGTGGCGACAGCCTCAGGATGACCGCCGCTTTTTTAGAAAAAATAATGGTTACTGTCGGACTGCGTACGAAGAAGAAGAAGAAGAAGAAGAACTGAGAGGGACTGATAAACAATTGAATTACCCTTGCAACGGCTCGCAACATAGTGTCACCTTTTAGGGCATCACGTGATTCGATTAGCCAATCAAATAACCATCGCATTCTTTAGATAAACAGACAAACGTGAGAGATATAATAAGGTAGATATACAGATACGTCTTATTATTATTTATATCCACGTTTTCTGGTAAGAATTGCAGAAAGCTGTAGTTTCTTGTCTTGTTTAAACAATAATTTGCTGACTGGGGAAAGCTCGTGTGGGAGAAAAAGTTACATCCTGCGCTTGGCAACAGTTGTCGGGAAGCGCTTATCAATGATGACCTTATTTCAGCACGCAGCACGATGACGTATAGTTTAAACACGCAATTTCTTGTCCATGTTACAAACATTTCCGTGCGTCCCAAGACTCAATAATGCTCGGAAATATTGTCAAGCGCGTGTTCATTTCATGTTCATAGTAAATAAAAGATCTATTATTGCCGTCTGTAGCTCACGGTTTGCATGGCGTCTGTCGGCTTCACCCTTTAATGATGAGTAGTGACGTTTGGGCTGCTAAAGAGCAGAGGTTGTGCCGAAGATGTGGGAATATAGAAAAGTGACTAGAGCTAGGATGTGGGGAAATGGAGAGGTGACTAGAAATGGGATATGTCAATAAGGAGGTGACTAGAATTATGTTGTGGGGATCTAGAGAGGTGAATAGAGCTAGGATATGGAAGTATAGAGAGGTGATTAGAACTATGTTGTGCAGATTTAGGGATGTGACTAAAATTGGGATATGTGAATATAGAGAGATGACTAGAATTATAATATGAGATATAGAGTGGTGACTAAGACTATGAAGTGAGGATATAAAGAGGTGAGAGCTTGGATTTTGGAATAAAGATAGGTGACTAGAACTAGGGTGCGGGGATACAGAGAGATGACTAGAACTAGGATATAAGATATAGAGAGGTGACTAGAGCAAATGTGTGGGATATAGAGAGGTGACTAGAGCTAGGATATGGGATATAGAGAGGTGACTAGAACTAGGATATGGGATATAGAGAGGTGACTAGAACTAGGGTATGGTATATAGAGAGATCACTAGAGCTTGGATGTGGGGATACATAGGGATGACTAGAACTAGGAAATAAGATATAGAGAAGTGACTAGAGCTGGGATGTAGGATATAGAGAAGTGACTAGAACTAGGATATGTGATATAGAGAGGTGAGTAGAGTTAGGATGTGGGTATAAAGATGGCTGGGATGTAAAGAACCATTCTACCACATTAGGAAGTTAATATTTTTCCAGATACTACTACTACTACTACTACTACTACTACTACTACTACTACTACTACTACTACTAATCCTCCTAATAATGCTACTATACTACTACTATTACAGTTCTAGAAAAGCTAAAAGAGGAATGTGTTCCATGTAGGGAGGTAAACCCCAAGCGTAAAAAGTGGATAACTAGATTTGTAGTGAAATGTAGAAGAGCAAAAAATAAAGCATGGAAAAAATATATAGAGGCAGGTAAATCAAAAGAAACATATGTAAAATATTTGGACAAGCAGAACATATTTCAGAAAGCGAATAAAACAGCAAAAATAGACTTTGAAAAAAAACTTGCTCAGAGGATCAAGACTGACAGTAAAAGCTTCTTTTCTTATGTTAGAAATAAACAAAGAACGAAAGACAAAGTAGGCCCTCTCATAGACAGTACAGGGAAAATAATAAGTGAGAATAGGGAGGCTGCTAATCTGCTCAATCAGTACTTTGGCACAGTCTTCACAAAGGAGGACTGCTCCGAGATCCCAGAGCCTATAGATATTTTTCAAAGAGACATGGATACAGCGGGATAAAGATCAATCTGTATTACAGAGGAAATGGTTTTTTAAAAATTGGAGGGGTTGAAGGTGAATAAATGTCCAGGTCAAGATGGCATTCACCCAAAATTGCTGTATGAAATTAGAGACCAACTAGCAAAAGCATTGGCTATATTATGTTCTCAATCACTTACAAAAGGGATTGTTCCACGGGATTGGAAAGATGCAGGAGTGATCCCCTTATTCAAAAAAGGCAACAAATCAGATCTGGAAAATTATAGACCGGTGAGTTTAACGAGCATAGTCTGTAAATTGTTAGAGTCAATAATCAAAGAAAACATTGTAATGCATTTAGAAAAATGTAATCTATTTAGAAATAGTCAGCATGGGTTTACTAGAGGGAGATCATGCTTAACAAATCTATTAGAATTCATGGGGGAGGTTACTAAAATCATAGATAAAGGGGAGCCAGTGGATGTTATTTATCTAGACTTTGCAAAGGCCTTTGATAGAGTACCTCATTAAAGATTATTTCGAAAGTTAAAATCACATGGAATAGGTGGGGAAGTTGCCAAATGGATTGAAAATTGGTTAACGGGAAGAAGGCAGAGGGTGGGCATAAATAAGGAGTACTCTGAGTGGTGTGAAGTGAAAAGTGGTGGGCTCGGTTTTGGGACCATTTTGTTCTTGATAAATATAAATGATTTGGACATCGATATGAGATCCATGATTGCAAAATTTGCTGATGACACAAAACTATGCAGTAGTGTCTCATCTAAAGCGGAAGTGGATATATTGATGTCGGATTTAGATAAAATTCGAGAATGGTCTGTAAGCTGGCAAATGGAGTTTAATGTAGATAAATGTACAGTCATCCACATGGGTAGATCCAATATAGAACATAATTACAGAATGGGAGAAAACAATATTAGAAAGATAGATAAGGAAAGGGACCTAGGGTTATAATAGATCATACACGAAAGGTGAGTGAGCAAGTTAAGGTAGCAGTGAAAAAGGCAAATGCAATGTTAGGTATGATAAAAAGAAATATTAAACATAGGAGCAAGGAAGTGATCGTCAAACTGTATAAAGCTTTAGTTAGACCTAGATTGGAGTACGGTGTACAGGTGTGGAGTCCTTATGATAGAGGGGACATAAACATGCTAGAAAGAATACAAAAAAGAGCGACAAAGATGATAGCGGGATTCCAGAATTACAGTTATGAGGAACGACTCAGAAAAACCGGCCTACAGTGTCTCGAAGAGAGAAGAATTCGTGGTGACTTAATACAAGTTTATAAGATGATCAGAGGAATCGATAAATTAGACTCTGCAGGGTCTTCTAAACCAGTATAAAGACGTTAAGTTAAGTTAAGTTATTACTATTACTACTACTAGTCTTACTGCTGCTACAACTATAGCAACTACTACTATTACTACTACTACTACTACAACCTACTACTAATACTTCAACTGCTGTTACTACTACTATTAGTACTAATATCACTATTACTACTACTCTACTGGCACCACTACTGCTACTACTATTAATACTATCACTGCTAATACTACTACTAATCCTACAACTACAACTACACTCCTCCTCCTCCTACTACTACTACCAATACTACTACAACTATTTCTACTGCTACTACTACTACTCAAACTATTATTACTACTTCTATGCTACATCTACTGCAACTACCACTACTACTACAACTTACTACTAAAACTTCAACTAATGTTACTACTACTACTATTATCACTACTACTACTACAACTACTACTACCTCTACTGCTTCTATTACTACTACTACTACTACTACTACTACTACTACTACTACTACTACTACTACTACTACTACTACTACTTCCACTGCTACTACTACCACTCAAACTATTTTTATTACCTCTACGCTATTATATCTGCTACCCCTAACACCTCTCTTGGTACTGCTAATTATGCTACCACAGTGTTTGTTTTAAAATACCTCTTCTTTGCTATTTTTTAATGTTTCTCACTACCTGAAGTTTCGAGCAGTTTACGTTTCGTCCTAACTAAACTCACTTGCCTATTTCTCCAAGGAGTCTGAAATTACGTTGCTCGAGTTTCCCCTAATTTAATTATAAAAGCCATCTCTCATTGCTACGGTACGTCATTCTGCACACTGCAAAATCTCTATCACTTTTCATCAGTCTTGCACTTTCTCCCTTTTCTCGTTCCATCTAAAGGTCATTCTGTCTGTATTTGATGTGCTAGTTGATGAGAAGACAGAAGAGGGACTCAGTTCTGGAATACATAAATTCATTACTCCTCATAGCAAGAAGGAATGTCTCCGTGCACAAAGAATTTGCCTTCTCTCTCGCCAGTCATGCAAAGGGGGCGTAATTTCTAATTTTCTGGCCCAACGGGCGACAACTTTTAAACTGTTAGAACTTTCAATGATTCCATCTTATAAAGAGAAGACCTTGGCTGGTGGATGCAAATTCTGGCCTAGTGACCTGGCTTTGACGCAAGGCCGGATGTAGTCGCCGATCTGATCCTTTCCGTTAATAGTTGACATGCTGGCTCCTAGATTTCATAGAATTTGAAAGATATTGTCATGGTTCATGTAAGACTATTACAACAATCATCGATTATAGCAGAACTTGAGTAATAATATTAATAAGAAACACTAAAGTAGGGCAGTAATAGTAAGAAAATTTAACATTAGCGAAGTAGTAATATAAACGAAAGTATTAGTAGTAATAGAAAGACAAATATTTGTAGCAGAATCAATATTGTTAAGAGAAGTATCAATAGTGTTAAATAAAAGGCAAGTGCCACAAGCAAAAACATAAAATTTAGAAGTAATAAAAGAAATTAAAATAATCGTTTAAGTAAAATAATAACATTGGTTGTATTATTAGAAAGAGAAACTGAAGCAGTTTTATTATTAAGATAAAATGGTCTATCATCATTGCCAGAAGTAGAAAGATAAAACAATGTAGTAACATTAGTAAGATAAACTGAGGAAACAATATGAGTAAGATAAACTGAGGATACAATATTAGTAAGATAAACTGAAGTAGTAAAATTAGTAATATAAACTGAAGCAACAATATTAGTAAGATACACTATGGCAACAATATTAGTAAGATAAACTAAGGCAACAATCTTAGTAAGATACGCTAAGGCAACAATATTAGTAAGATAAACTGAAGCAAAAATATTAGTAAGATAAACTAAGGCAACAATATTAGTAAGATGAACTGAAGCAACAATATTAGTAAGATAAACAGAAGCAGCAATATTAGTAAGATAAACTGTAGTAGCAATATCAGTAATATAAACTGTAGTAGCAATATCAGTAAGATAAACTGTAGTAGCAATATCAGTAAGATAAACAGAAGTAGCAATATTAGTAAGATAAACAGAAGTAGCAATTTAAAGTAAGATAAACTGAAGTAGCAATATTAGTAAGATAAACTGAAGTTATTGCTAAATTAAGCCAGTTGTGGTAATAGTAGTAATATTAGCAGCATTTTTCTGCATCTTCAAGTAACATCCGGATGTGCATAGTTGATCATGACTCTCCACAACTTATTGGCCACAGTATAATTTATTAGTTCTAGTGTATATCTGTGTTTCTCTATTCAACGATGTAAAAAAGGTCTTGGTTACTGTTTTCCCTATTTCTGTAACCCAACAATTCTACATGATGCCATCAATGCGTTATTGCTCTTCATTTCGCAAAGCACGCCCAAGTTTACCCATTTCTTAAAACACACACACAACCAACACGGACTGGTGTATTCTGATGTGAGCTGTAAGTTTCCTGTGTTGTAGCTGTCCGTATTTAGCTCTATCATCCTTCTGTAAAACCTAGTATCTTCGACCCGCTGTAATCTTCATGTTCATAAACTAGTAAAAATAATATATTAAAAAGTAGCGACAATAGATTACGCAAATTAGTTGAAATTATAAATTAATACAGATAAAACATATGATTCACTACCTTAAACAGTAAATATTCTAGCTACATTCTACTAAAATTGACCTATTATAATCCGTGGGTGAATTAACGCACAAATACCCATGTGGCGATAAACTCGGTAGATTACTGTAGCTTGACCACAGTTTCTGTGTCATCCTTACCTCGCACGTGTTGGTCGATGGTCGCTGCTTGTGGATTCAGTGGGGAAATACGTCGACTGATGATGTAACGGACCCACACTACAATTAGCTCAGCTGTTATGTAGCAAGTGGTTGTGACAAGTTCACGAACGCTACAGTGTGTACATGTGTAGGTGTGTAGATATGTAAGTAGGGGTATAGATATATGTGGGCATTGTAAGTTACACTTATCCATGTATTTATAGGTTTATATATGCATATCCCTCCTGCGGGAATCCTCACCACTATATACTTATACTTAATATAATTATACTACTACTGCATCAACCATATTTATCTATAATTATTTAATCAATTATCCACCCTTCTATTTTTTTTGATTTTTTTAAAATATATTTAAATCAGGAAATAAATAAAGAGATCCGAATCAAGAATGAAGGAAAATAAATATACTCATTCCCAAAATGATCCCAGGAAAATAATTGTGCATATTTGTGCAAATACCTACGAAGGGCAACGAGGATCATCAAAAGCAAGGAACAACGGGAGAAGCATCACGGAAATGCTAGGCTAGGTACAAACAGATACACACATGCATCCAAGCCCTAGTTTATGCGTCTTAATATTGCCCAAATTGACTACGGTCTGGGGTGGAATAGCGCGCCTCCGCCAGTAGAAACTAGTGAGGCAAACACTTAAAATAAAAATAAAAATTCAACAGTAAACACACACAAATCTGCTACGGGAAACAAGGCGCTACAATGACAATAGAATAAATATGGATAAGCTAAATATACACAGAGTAACAGCACGTTCCTTTAATAACCATAATAGAACAAGTTCCTGTATTAATTAGAGATCGAGTATGTGAGAGCGATAGAGAAAGAATACATGAGAGAGAGAGAGAGAGAGAGAGAAAGAGAGAGCGAGAGATAAATTGGAACAAGATCATCTGCCAATTAGATAAAGAAAGAATAGAACAAACTATTTATAAATTAGATAGAGTGGCATAAAAGAGTGAGGTCATATTGCAGCTTGGGACGAAGACAGGAGAACACTATCACGTAGATAGAGATATATAACAGAACAAGACCATAGATGAACAAAATATAGAGAGATGGAACAGAACTGAAGCACATATCAACTAATTAAATAAATATAATACAACAACATAACACATAAAAGATACAGTCAAAGACGTCAACCAGATGGTAGCTATGCTTCACAAAGCAGGTAGAAAAGCGAGCCTCGAGCTGAACATCTCCAAGACAAAAGTCATGCATAACCGTTTCGCTACCAATGACCCAGTCTTTCTCGATGGCGAGAATCTGGAGGACACGAAAGAGTATATCTACCCATGACGTCTATTGAACATGCAGAACTAGATAATCCTAGAACTAACAAGACCTCGTCGTGCGGGCTGGGAGACTTTCTCGCCTAAAGACGGCACAAGTCCCCGACCACGACCAGATTCAGAGCGCTCCTCTATTCTATTATGCAGCTCTACCTGGAATGTGTTATGCCGCAACAACTTAGTCGCTTACAAAAGAAATGGAGTTCACACTCAGACTGACCCAAGCCTCCCTCGGGAGACGTTAAATCGTTCTCATCCTGAACAACCACCGTTTGAAAGGTCACCACAACACCATCGTACGGCAAATATCATTGGTGAAGGATGCAGTTACTCACGCAGACAGAGCAAAGCATTGCTGGGCTGGTCACCTGCTTCGGAGAACTGATGACCGTTGGAGCACGGCGACAGCACTCTGGTACCCACGGGACAGAAGACGATCACGAAGAAGACCACTCACGCGCTGCGCCGACTCCCTCGAGCTCAGAAACAACATCCCCGATGCTAAAGATGGGAAACTTATCACCCACTGGTCCACCCTGGTACAAGACAGAAGACGTCTTTGAGGAACGGATCGTCCGGTAATCCAGTAATAGAACAACACCGTGCAATATCTAGAACAACCGATAGAACATAATAATACCATATACCAACTTGGTACAGAGATAGAATTGAACAATATAATAGCTTGAACCAGAGATAGAGCAGCACAATTTAATTGCTATTTGCAGAGACAGAACAGACCAATGCAATGGTTAGATATAGAGATAGAACAGAACAATGTAATAGATACATAGAACAGAACAGACAAATATGATAGCTAGATACATAAATATAACAGAACAATGTAATAGCTTAGTTACAGAGATAGAACAGAAACATGAAATAGCTTAATTACATAGATATAATAGAACAATGGAATAGCTAGATACAGAGACAGAACATACCAATGTTATAGCTATATACAGAGATAAAAAAGAACAATGGAATATATACATAGGCAGAACAGAACAATAACGAATGCGGCATATTGTGTTAGCCCTACATTGTTTGACGACCCACAGCACATATTGTGTTAGCCCTACATTGTTTGACGACCCACGGCACATATTGTGTTAGCCCTACATTGTTTGACGATCCACGGCACATATTGTGTTAGCCCTCACATTGTTTGACGACCCACGGCACATATTGTGTTAGCCCTACATTGTTTGACGGCCCACGGCACATATTGTGTAAGCCCTACATTGTTTGACGACCCACGGCACATATTGGACGATGTGGTTAGTATCACGGGTCGGCTTTACTTGCCAGCTTTTCCTGGGACCCAATTTCTGAAACTGGGTCATCCACTCTTCATTAGTGATCGTACGACCGTATTCTCACTGCTATGTTAGTCTTTGAATTTGTAGACAGAATACTACAACCCGCTTCGCCCCTATTGCTGTCTCGTCGTGTGCTGGCTATGTTTGTTCATTTCACCCCAAACATAAATACAACATATTCCTTATCGGGGATTCAATCCGCTGTCCTACTTGTCAGCAGGCAGGCATCGACACCATTAGGCCACAACTTCCAAATAAAATGGTGTGTATTTGTCCTTCTTTCATCTATAAACACATTATCGAAATTCCCTTTCGTATATCTCTAATTTTCAGTAACTATTTACTTCTAAAAGCTACTTGGTGAGGCTTTTCCCAAATGATATTTCTACCAACTGCGTGCTTGTGGAATGTGAAGCCAGTACCTGTTTTAGTTTTTCAAAACATAGTTTCAGGGAAATCACTGTTGCTGACCTTTCTCAGTTTAAAATTTTCAATTTCCTTAGAAATTTAGAATCAACATTTCGCGTTTAATTACTTGTTTATCAAAGTTGCCAAATTTATTGTTTCTTGACAACTACTCTAGTTTGCGATCACAAAAAATCCCGCATCACCTATCGCAGCCCTACGCGCAGAACAATACGACGTATTTACTAAACACATAGACAGACCAGAACAATAAGACGTATTTCCTTAACACAGAGAGAAATAGAACAATAAGGTGTATTTACTAAACACAGAAATAGAGGAGAACAATAAGGTGTATTTACTAAATATAGAGACAGAACAGAACAAAAAAATGTATTAACTAAACACAGAGACAGAACAGAACAATAAGAGGAATTTACTAAACACAGAAATAGAGCAGAACAATACAACGTATTTATTAAACACGGAGATAGAACAGAACAACAATAAAATGCATTTCCTTAACACAGAGATGAATAGAACAATAAGATGTTTTTACTAAACACAGAAACAGAGCAGAACAATAAGATGTATTTACTAAACACACAGACAGAACAGAGCAATAAGATGTATTTATTTAACACAGAGACAGACCAGGATAATACGATCTATTTCTTAAACACAGAAATATAGCAGAACAATAAAATGTATTTACTTAACGCAGAGATAGAACAAAACATTACGATGTATTTACTAAACACAGAGATAGAACAGAAGATACCGTTTATTAAATGGATACAGAGACAGATAAATAGCATGCTTGACTTTCATGCAACACACTGCACGGAACATAGAGACAAGACAATTTCCTATAACAAACTGCAGACTCTTCTACAGTGGGAACCAAGCTACATTGCTCACGGCCATCTCTGGGCGTGTGCATTGACATGGAAATCTTGGCTAATTCATGTTCCTCAACTGGACCCTGGGACGGAAGAGGAGAACACTTTAGCGTTGTGCGCTGTTCTGAAATAAAAGATTAATCTCCATGATAGAGAGACAGATAAATACAAGGAGCCGGCATGCCTTTGATGATGTCACCCAGCAAAATAAGCATGCGCAATGCGGTCGAACTTGTAGAAGCACTTCCGGTTTTGCTCTGACAGGTTGTCAAATGGAGTGGAAAAAATGAAGGACGTGATGCTCCAACTCCTGAGGGGAAAGACAACACAAAAATTCTAATAATATGGCAACAAGTAGAGAAAAATCAAGGAAGATGAGGAGGAAGAGTGGAAACGTGAGGATCAGTGCAATCATGAGAGGTCAATATTATCCATAGAGTTTCTGCAAATCGCAAAGATTGCTGATCCAACCATGCCAAAATATGATCCTAGTTCCAACTATCAGAAATACCGCAGAATCATAAAAGGTCAAAGGTCAGAAATCACAGGCCGGTGTGAAGGGAACAAAAACTGCTGTTGCAATTTCACAACGATTTTTCTTGGTTCGATGTCTTCTTTTACATGTGTCCTCGCCGTCATTTCTGGATGATTGCTCTTACAATTTTCTTCAGAATTAGATCTAGAAAAGTTGATGACAAGAATGACACAGGCTTTGTTATTGTCCACCAGAGAGACGAGAAATGTCTCATAAATACCCCGATAACATGCACGAAAGAAATTAGCGAATGAAAGAAACATTCTTCGTATTCTGAACAAGCATTCCCTCCTGCAAGAACTCAAACCAAATGAGGATATTTTTACAATTGTTTTTGTTTATTTGTTTGTATTCATACTGTGCATGTTTCGCAATAAATCCCAATCCGACAACAAGACACGAACGCACAAGGGATACACTCTGAACTGGATAACAAGATCCGTTCTAATAGAAAATAATCCATTATGGACAAGAGAGAAATAGAGCTAATTTCTCCAGCTGAAATGAGGCTTACTTCTCAAGATGTTTACGGTAACTGCCAGAACTTTGTCAAATGGAAGAAGTTCTCATTGATAACAAAATAAAAACCGTTGACAAAGATAGCACAGCCAGAGTTGAATGTTCGGTAACTTCATTTGTGAACGTGAAAAGAAATATTAAGTATATATTAAATGGCTCAAGTTGACATTTAATGTCAAGATGCAATCAATAATAACTCTGCTGACATATCCATGCTTTTAGAAATATCCGGAAAATAACCTGTTTTAAAAAAAAATGAAATATTTTAATTTGAGTAAAAACGTGAAGGTAAGTATAACTAATATTTAGTTTGCGTGCATCGATACAATACGGAAGGGGATGTTCTAGCTATGGAACTATGCTTTAGTTTTTATTGACAAGCCTGGAAACGTGGTTCACCATATAGACAGAAAGAAAGTATGCTAATAAGAAGTACACGAGTTCGAATCTCAGTACAAATCTAGGTTTTTCTGTGGAGAATGAAATGTCCAATCCTGCACACAGAACGATACTGTCCGCATGGATAATATTCCGAGAAATTCCATAAACGATCCTGTGTAAGGCGTGTTTGTGTATTATCTCCGTTACTTTTTATCACATTTAAAAGACGATAGGTATAAAAAAAACGACCACATTAGTTAGGGAAACAACATCAGTGATCTATCAAACGAACCTTTTTTTTGCTGACGCCCAAGCACGGTACTAGCAGCCTGAGAACAATAACTTCAGGAACATATCAACAAGGGATCAAGATGCTGAGCAGCGCATGAGCTGCAGTGGTCAGCGACCCATAGCTGACTACTAGCGTCAGGGCCAGTGGACCAGAGCTGCCAAGACCCTTCTACACCTCCACGCGGTGATCCTGGATAACAGGCTGCAACTGGGCAGACTGTCTAAGGAGAAGGGATCGAAGAGGCAATGCAAACCCGGTACTCAAAAAATGCTTGCTAAAGTCGGATGTGTTGGACCGAAGGTGCAAATATCTCAGTCAATCTGTAAACTACGACACAGCGCATTCCGTTCTCTTGACTACATTCTGCTACTTAAGCCCTTTCAGGGTTTGGTAGTGGGAGATTGAGAATGAACAAAGAAGAAGAAGAAGAAGAACCCGGCACCTTCTGGTTGTGAGCCGTGTCACTAAACCAATAGCCCACACCGTTCCCATCTCTGTAAATGTCAAAGGTTACACGGAAATGCAAAATAGATGTAATAAAACAAGTCAAATCAGTAGGCAAATGTTCCCCGATATTGCTATGTAAGAACTTGACAACGGATAGAAAAATAACGCTATACAACACACTATTTTTACCCACATTATGCTATGAGAGTCAGAATTGGACATCAACAAACAAATATAAAAGACACATCGTAACAACAGACATGAGATGCCTGAACAGAATACCTGAAGCAACAATAATATATATATAATCCGAAACGAAGATATTAGTGGACAAGTAGGCACAACACCAGTGCTAGACTTCAGAAAGAGACAAGTAGGCACACCACCAGTTTTAGACCTCATCGAGAGACAAGTAGGCACACCACCAGTGTTAGACCTCACCAAGAGACAAGTAGGCACATCACCAGTGCTAGACCTCACCAAGAGACAAGCAGGAACAACACCAGTGTTAGACCTCACCAATAGACAAGCAGGTACAACACCAGTGTTAGACCTCACCAAGAGACAAGCAGGTACAACACCAGCGTTAGACCTCACCAAGAGACAAGCAGGCACACCACCAGTGCTAGACCTCATCATGAGACAAGTACAACACCAGTATTAGACCTCACCAAGAGACAAGTAGGTACAACACCAGTACTAGACCTCACAAAGAGACAAGTAGGCACACCACCAGTGTTAGACCTCACCAAGAGACAAGTAGGTACAACACCAGTAGTAGACCTCACCAAGAGACAAGTAGGTACAACACCAGTAGTAGACCTCACCAAGAGACAAGTAGGTGCAACACCAGTGTTAGACCTCACAAAGAGACAAGTAGGCACACCACCAGTGTTAGACCTCATCAAGAGAAAAGTTATTTAACTTGAAATTTATAGCATGATGAATTTTAAATGAAGAATTGGTCTAAGGAAATTGAAAGTATTCAGTTGAGGAAGAGTGATATTTGTAAAAGTATTTTATGAAAAGCTATGAGTACTAGCTTCACATTATTCCACAAACATACAACTGGTAGAAATATCATTGCTGAAAAGCCTTATCTTGTAGCTTTTAGCAGTAAATATTTACTGAAAATTAGTGATTTGCGTAAAGGAAATCATGATAATGTGTAAATATGAGGCGTTCAAATTAAACCGGGTCAAACTGCAACAAGTGAACATATGTGTGATGGGCATGATGACGTCACTTCTGGTGTAAACAGCACATACAAGCAGTCAAGTTCGCAAAATTTTATTATCCTAATACTCATAGCTTCCTTAGCAGACTGTTGAAAACAGGGTTCCCCGAGGAAGGAGAGGCATAGGTAGACCAAGGAATGCACGGAGACGAGATAGAGAGGCAGAAGGAAAGAAAACAGGACAAAGCTGAAAGGAAGTGAAAAAGATTGTACAGGACGGAGTTGTTTGGCGATGTTGGATGATGGTCTGTGCACCCCTGTGTGATAGAAGGGTTGGCGAGTGTTGGTTGATGGTATGTGCACCCCTGTGTGATAGAAGGGTTGGCGAGTGTTGGTTGATGGTATGTGCACCCCTGTGTGATAGAAGGGTTGGCGAGGGTTGGTTGATGGTATGTGCACCCCTGTGTGATAGAAGGGTTGGCGAGGGCTGGTTGATGGTCTGTGCACCCCTGTGTGATAGAAGTTTTGGCGAGGGTTGGTTGATGGTCTGTGCACGCCTGTGTGATAGAAGGGTTCGCGCGTGTTGGTTGATGGCCTATGCTCCCCGGGGTGATAAAAGGCCTGGCAATGCACCACTGGGTGATAGAGGACGAAAGAGAAGAAAAGACATAATGAGTGACGAAGCGTGATGTTGAATGAGGTTGAGCGATTATGAATGATATTTGACGACTCTGAATGATGGTGAATGATCATGAGTGATTATGATAAGGAGTGATGACAAATGATGATGAGTGATACTGGGTGATGATGATGATGGTATATTCCCTTTAGCTGTGAGCTGGCAGCTCTTGACAGCCCAATGCCTCCCGAACAAAAGCACACGTCCTCCTCAATTGTTGCAGTGATGTGTAGAGTGTGTTGAGTATGGTGGGGTGTAGTGGTAGCAGCAGGTTCCGCAGATTGGCCAGCCTTGGGCACAAAGTCAGGAGGTGCTCGACTGACTCCTTGAAGTCATGGCATAATCTGCAGTTTGGTTCAGGTTGTGGGTCTAATTTATTCAGATGTTTGTTGAGAGGGGCCTGGCCTGTTCTCAGCTTGAAGATCAAACTCTGGTCTCTTCGTTTCAGTTTCTTGGCTGGGTCATGGGGATCTGGTTTTGCTTGGTTTATGAAATATACTCGGCCTGTCTTGGATGTGGCCCACTGATCTAGCCACACCTGTCTGGTATGTGGCCCACTGATCTAGCCACTCCCGTCTTTAGTTATTTTTCAGGATTTGCTTGCAGGTCTGTAGTGTGATACTAGTTACTGGCAGTTGTATAATTGCCCCGCTTCTGGCCAGCTCATCATCCTTCTCATGTCCTGAAATTCCAACATGGCCAGGTATCCACTGAAGCACTACTTCCACTCCATAAGAGGTGAACAATTGGTCAATTAATTTGTACATATAATTAACATCTAGGGACATTCTGTTTTCCAAGGCTTGGAGGGTAGACTTTGAGTCTGAGAAAACAAAGATCTTCTCATGCAGTATATTACCGCTTTCAAAATCTGAGATTATTCGGCACAAAACTTTTTCTATTATTATTTCTGCTTCGTAATTGGAACAGCTCTCTCCACAAGGGCCATAGGTGTAGGGGTGGTCTTCTTGGTGCACGTTATAGTATTTAATTACAGTGCCATATCCAGCGTTAGTGGTGGCCCCGGTGGTAGATCCATCTGTGGATACTTGGATATTTCTTAGATATATGAGTCTTTAGTTTCCAAATCGGTAGTTTTGAGCAAAGATGATTGGGTGTTTCTGTCGGCAGAGGGGTCGGAGAGCACATCTTACTGTGGGGGTAGTCGCCTGCCAGTAAGGTGGTTCATCCTTGATTACCGCTATTAGCCTTCTACCCTCTGGCAGGTGGTGTTTATCGATATTGTCTTGCGCCTGTTTTTAGAAAAAAATGTATTTTTTTTATTCTATGCTTTTGGTGCCAATGTTCTACCATTTTCCTATTCTCCTTCGTAGTGTCCATTCTTCAGCATCTTTCACGCATTTCCAGAACAACGCGTTCTCGTCTTAGGTTTAAATTGTCGATGTTAGAGGTAATTCCACATGCATCTGTCGGCGTTGTTTTCATAGCACCACTTATAAGCTGCAGATCATGATAATGTACTCTGTTCAGCTTGTATAAAAGGCTTTTGGTTGAAATAGCTGGGAGTGGGAGCGAACAGTCAATCACTGAGCGGACATAGCCAATGTATAACTGGCGTAGTGAATCTTGATCTGTCCCCCATCCACAAGTAGAGAGGTGCTTGATGGGTCTGAGCCTTGGTGATGCGTGTTCAATCAGCTTGTCTATATGGGGTTTCATAGTGAGTCTACGGTCAAGCTCGACTGCGAGGTGTCTAGGGGTTTTGTTGAATGTTAATATCACTCCATTTATTTTTATTTCGATATTTTTCTCTTGTATTCTTTTATTTAAGCTGAACAAGCTGAACATAGTTTTCTCTACATTAATTTCAAGCTTCCGGGGACGGCGTGGCCTAGTGGTTAAGTGACACGGCTCACAACCAGAAGGTGCTGGGCTCGATCCCCATCACAGCACAGGCCGTTACCCCGGGGAAGCAAACCTTTAGAAAATGCAGGAGGAAGCAGACCCTTACATAAAATGCATGCTTAAGTCGGATGCACTGGGCCGACAGGCGCAAAATAAAAACGCAGTGCAACGCACACCGCCTTCGGGATTAGAGAAATAAGGCGAACGCAGGAAAAAAAAAAAAAAAAAAAATTTCAAGCTTCCAAAACTGGCAATACATAGAGATGGCTGTCAGATTCATGTTAATATATTTTGTGATGGGTTTCAAATGTTTTCCTTTTGGTCAAATGACCAGGTCATCCGCAAAGAGTGCCTTTTTGCAGGTTATGACATCTGGTAGGTCGTTTATGTACACAAGGAATAATGTACAACTTAGCGCAGATCCCTGGGGCCGTCCTGCTTCCAGGGTCCTTTCTTTGGATTTTGATCTGCTGAATGTTGTTCGGATTGTTCTGTTATGGCAGAAACCTTTTAGCCAGCTGTACATTCGCCCTGATATTGCCTTTTTTGCATCTTGAAGAGGAGGCCAGTCCTCCAGACTCGATCGTAGGCTTGTCTGAGGTCAATGAATGTTGCCAGCACATTGTTTTTCTCCTGGAAAGCATCACCTACCTCTTGGCTAAATCTTATCAGCTGGTCCACTGTCTGTTTCTTTCTTCTGAAGCCTGGTTGGTTTGTATTAAGAGTTTTTGAGTTTTCTATCCACCAATATAACCTTTGGTTTATCCTCCTTTCTGCGTCCTTGCCTAGGTATGAAGTCAGGGAGATCGGACGATAGCTTGTTACTAGATTTGATGGTTTGTCTTTCTTAAGGACTGGAGTGATCGTGGCTTTTCTATAGTCTGTTGATAGCTTGCATTGTCTCCATGTTTTGTAAATGAGGTCATGGATAGTATAGAGCTCATCATTTGAGAGATTTAAGAGCATCTTGTTAGTGAGCCGGTCAGGTCCATCGGCCTTACCGTTCTTGCATTTTTTTTAGGACCATCTTAAGTTCTGGAAGTGTGAAATTCTTGTTAAAGATCTCACAGTTAGCTGTAAGTTGTTTTTTCATCATTTTGGTGAGCGTTTTGATAGCCTTGTCCAGATTCTTTCGTTTTTGCTCTTTGTTAACGTTAGCAAAGTACTTATTAAGGACTTCTGCTTTCTGAGAATCGACTGTTATTAATTCTGTGTCGGTTCTGAAGAGTTTAGGATTTTTCTTTCTTTGAACTTCTGAAAGGTTGGATATGAGACACCATGCTTTCTTTCTTTGAGTTTTTGAAAGGTTGGATATGAGACACCATGCTTTCTTTCCATCTTTCCGCTAGTCCAAAATCTCCACTCTTTTTAACCCATGCGTCTCTTTTTTGTTGTTGTCTGCTCAGCAATTTTACTTTAGCAGTGAGTCTGTTGTAACTGGTTTATTTTGCAGGGGTAGGCTGTTTCTCGAACTGTCGTCTTGCTTTCTTTCTCTCATTGACATCATCATGTAGCATGTCCTTTGTAGAACGTCGCTCCCATTACAGTCTGTCTGAAAAAAACTCGTTCCCTTGCCAAAACACCGGCTTCCGCCACTGTCATACTCAGGCATTCCTGGATATCCTGGTGCCATCGTCATCTTGGTCTACCCCTTCCTCTTTTGCCTGGCACCATACCTTCCATCACCGTTCTCTCAAGACCATTGTCACCTGATGTGACCAAAGTATATGCATTCTCTAGCCAAAATGGAATTGATAAACCAGTTCTCCTCTATGCTCAACTCTCGCCGAATGTCTTCATTTGTTCCTTTCTCTGTCCAGGGAATTCCGAGGATCTTTCCGCAACATTTTGACTCGACGGATTCGATTCCTTGTCTAGAAGTTTTGGTAATCGTCCATGCTTCACAACCATAAGCTGCCACAGGAAAAACACAGGCTCTCAAAACTTTTACTTTTATCGTTTTGTTGGTGCCCTGCCATAATTTCTTCATGCTGTTCAGTCTCTGCATTGCCATAGCTAGTCTTCTGATTTCTTTCGAGCAGTCACCATTTTTGTCGATTCTGGAGCCCAGATATTCAAAATGTGTGACCTGATCTATTTCCTCACCACCCACTTCAAATGTATGATGTCATTATGTTTTATCGGTGGTCATTATCTTTGTTTTGTTTATGTTTATGAACAGATTTTGATATTTACTATGTCCATTAACGACTGAAAGTAGCTGCTCTAGCCCTTCTGCACTTCTTGATAGTATCACTGTGTCATCTGCGTATCGTAACTCTGGAATCTCGTACCCCCCAATCGCAAATGGGTCGCAACATTCAATGTTCTCATCTTCTCGAACATTTCTCATTAAACATTCCGCATATATGTTGTACAGATAAGGCGAGAGGATACATCCCTGTCGGACTCCCTTTTGTACTGCAAACCAATCTGATGTTTGGCCAGATACTCGGACAGCGGCTTGTTGATCTTGGTATAATGTTTTAATGAGATGGACTATATGCAAAGGAAACCCCATTTCCTTCATGATTCTTCACAGATTTTGATCCGCGTCTAGTGCCTTAGTGTAATCAATGAAGCACGTGTACCGGTCTACATTTAACTCTCTACATTTTTCATAGATATTCCTTAAATTGAATATGTGGTCCCGGGTCCCCATGTCTTTCCTAAAGCCTGCCTGGACTACGTGAATTTCAGATTCAAACCTTTTCTCTATCCTTCTTAATAGGATTCGCAAGAGTATCGTGCTAGCGTGGCTGATCAGCGCGATTGTTCGGTAGTTCGTGCACAGCTTCAGGTTGCCTTTTTTGGGGAGGGGAATTTAAATTGATTTCTTCCATGCTTCTGGCCACTCTGCACTGTGCCATATCTGTTTACACAGCTTGTGATAGACTCGAGCACTTGCCTCCCCTCCTACTTGTATTATCTCTGCTTGGATATCCTCACATCCTGGGGACTTTCCCTTTTTCAGGCTTTTGATTACTGAGCTTACTTCTTCCAATGTTGGTTCAGGTTCTTTCTCATCCTTTGGTAGGATTGTAACTGAGCGCTTTGTGCTATCTCCATACATGGTTCTGCAGTACTCTCTCCATCTATTCAGTATGTCTTTGGTTTCCATTAATGTGTTATCCTCTTTGTCATTGATGACATGTGGAACCTGACGGAATTCTACTGTCAGTGTTCTAATTGCTTTGAATGCATCTCTTTATCTGCCTTGTTGTTGTAGGTTTTCTATATCCTTACACGTTTCTACTATGTATCTTCTTTTATCTTTTCTTATTTCTCTTCTAACTTCTCTTGCGCAGTTTTTATATGCTGCGTTGGTCCCGTTACTTCCAATTTGTTTTAATTGTTGCCTTTCTACAATGAGTTTCTGTGTTTCCTCTGTTAAATAGCTATGTGTCTTGTGCAATATCTTTGGAATCATTTCTTTTGCTGTCGAGATCAAAATATCCCTTGCGTACGATGTCAACTCCTCAGATGTCATCTCTTCCTGTACAGCAAGCAACGCCTCAAATTTGTTTTCCACTTTAATGTTGTATTCAGTAGGTTTTGCTGATACATCGAAGCGTATTGGCTGGCAACCTTTGTTGACCCTACGGAGTCTTGTTTCGAAAACTGCAAACAGTAATTCATGATCCGTATCGCAGTCTGCTCCTGGCAGCGTTTTTGTTGCCAGCACATTTGATCTCCATCTTTGTTGCACTAGGATGTAATATATTTGGTTTCTGCTGTTGCCATCAGGGGAGGTCCACGCGTACAGTCTTCGTGGATGTTGTTTGAAGAAGGTGTTGGCAATGGAGAGGTTGTTTTCTGTGCAGAATTCAACCAGTTTTTCTCCTCGCTCATTTCTGTGTCCCAAACCAAAAGGTCCTCGAACACTTCTCTCCTCACCGACTTTCGCATTGAAATCGCCAATGATGACCAAGATGTCTCTTTTTTCAACTTTTTCCATCGCTTCTTGCAAGGTGTTATAGAAATCATCCATTTCACAATCGTCTGCTGCTGATGTTGGTGCATACACTTGAATTATTGTTAGATTTCTAGTCTTTTTCTTTAGTCTGATTACAATTATTCGGTCATTGACTGGATTGTAACCGAGTAGTGAAGGTGCTGTCTTCTTTGACAGAATAAAGCCGACCCCGCTTTTTCCACCCTTGTCCGTCCCAGAGTATATAAATGTTTCTCCTGAGGAGCTGGTACAGTGCCCTTGACCGGCCCATCTATGCTCAGAGACTCCAAGAATCTCTATCTTGGTTCTCTCTCATTGACAGTGTCCTCTAATCCTGTACTCCAGTATGGTTTGAACTTTGTCCTGTATCCCTGTGGGATGACTCCCTTTGCTGATCGGATCAATTCAGTAGTGGGTTTACTATAGACTTCGTCTATATCCTGCGGCATGTCGATTTCCTCGAAACGTTGGTCTACTTGTCTCTTGAAACACTGCCAGTCTGCATTTTTGTAAATCCTTGGGAGGGATGCTATTTGGTTTCATACTTTCTCCCTGGTGTTTGTCGTCTCAAGGAGACTCCCAATGTTATCAAGTACTCTAATTGAGCAATACGGGTGCACATTGGTTGTTACAAGGATGAGGTCATGTCTGCTTTTGGCTTCACTGGCTCGGTGGAGCAGTGTTGGTGGGGTATTGGCGGTCTGCAACAGATTGATGAGGAATGAATATATACAATGCAGTAAGATTGTAGGCCTTAATGACAACCGTCGTTTCCACGTATATTCTACCGGGTCCTATCAGGTGCTGCTCCTTGGGTGATTGTTAGCGATTTCTAGGACTCAACTTCCCTTGTGTGGTAAACATAATTCACTTCCTATCTGAGTTGCATTCCTTAACTCTAACAATGTCAGATACCTATTTTAAGCCAGGTAAATTTGAGCATGATATATTTAGGTTACTTACATTAGACGCGAGAAAAAAGCAATCAAGTCACTCTGCAACTTGGACGGAAATTATTTTGCAGGAACAACAAACTCTCTTTCTATCATCCTTGTATACTTTCTCTGTTCTCCTTCTTTCTTTCATTCACTGTTTTTAAACTTTTCTATAATTCTTTCTGCATAATTCTTTCTGTCAAATTTTAACTTGTTTATATTTCTTTCTATTTTAATACATTTCTTTCTTAATGTTCTTGACATTTTAAATTTCTTTCGTTCTGTCTATCATTCTATCATTCCTATCATTTATATTTCTTTCTTTATTTCTTTCTTTCTTAATTCATTTCTTTGTTTCCTGCTGTCTTAATTCACTTCTGTTTTTCTTATTTTTTTTCTTTCTATCTTGCCTTCTAAATTCGATTTTTTCATCTTTTATTTCTTTCATAAATAATGTCCATCCTTCCTTCCTTCTTAATCGATTTCTTTCTTTCTTTTTTAACATTCTTTTTTAACTTCATTGTTTTCTTTCTGTCGTTCTTCTTTCTTTAATACTTTCATATTCTGTATTTCTTATTTTCATTTCTTTCTCTCTTGCTAAGTTTTTTTCTTACTTCCATTCTTTGTTTCTTTCTTTCTGCTTTTATTCTTTCTTGTAATAATTTCTTCCTTTCTCGCTTTCTTTTTTTTCAATCTATTAATCTTCTTTTCATTATTTCTTTCTCATTTTATTCTTTCTTTAAAAATGTATTTCTTTATTTATTTTTTTCAGATTTAAGATTGCAAAAACAACTATATTTTTTCTGTCTTAGGACGATCCTGTCTTTCTTTTCATATATTTTTTATTCATTCTTTTCTTTTCTCTTCAATTCTTTGTTCTAATTTTCTGCATTTGAAATTTAGATTTCTATTTCTATTATCTTTGTTAAGTTTTTTTTGTTTTCTTTCTTTCTGAATTCTCTTTTT
This sequence comes from Ariolimax columbianus, assembly GCA_036924085.1. Classification (NCBI taxonomy): domain Eukaryota; kingdom Metazoa; phylum Mollusca; class Gastropoda; order Stylommatophora; family Arionidae; genus Ariolimax; species Ariolimax columbianus. Next base: position 11,062,867 of record JAVGWX010000013.1, read on the forward strand.
TCTTTCTTTCTTTCTTTCCTAATTGCATACCTGTTTTTTCTTTCTTCCTTTTTTTTCCCTTCTAAATCTATTCCTTTATTTCATTATTTCTTCATTCTTCTACATAACTTTCATTTCTTATTTTTTCCATTGCAGTATTTCTTTCTTAGTTCATGTCTTTCCTCTTATTTATTTCTTTTTGTTCTGTCTGTCGATCTGTTTTTATTATTTTCAATCGTTCTTTCGTTCTGCTCTTATTTCTTCATTCATTTCTTACTTTCCTTCAATCTTAATTTATTTTTTAACTTTTATTTTTTAATTTCTTTCTTACTCCCTTTCTGTCTTTCTCGATTCCTTTCTTCCTTAATTCTTTCTTTCTTGTTTTATCCCTCCTCTTTTTCTTTCGTACCTAATACCTTTCTTTCTTTTCTTTTTTAACTTTCATTATGTTTTTCTTGTTTCATTATTTTAAGCAAGGGAGACGAATGCTTTAACCATTCTGTTCTTCACGAAATTAATGCCTTTAATTACTTTTTTTGTACAGTTATTTATGTGGTTTTTTTTGTTGTTGTTGCCTTTGGTAGTTTAATATCTCTATCTATTGCCATGTGCAGACGGTGCCTCTGACAAAGACATTATCGACTGCAGCTCAAAAGACGTGAAGCTGCTATTTATCTCATTATTTTCAAGCATTTTACTGTCGTTATAAACTTAGCAGCCTTCGAAACACATTCTAGAACCCTAGTAGCTCTCCAGAATGACGAGGTAATTTACTCCGTTTACCTGGGACACAGTTCTCTTGTCTTACCTGGTCGATGTATAGTAAGCGAATAGAGAACGCGTACCGCTAAAGAATGTGTATTAATGTTCACAGCATCTAGTTTATGTGAAGTGTGCAAGTAGTTGGGTGATAGGCAGGAGCGAATGACGTGCTGAAATGGTGCAACGACAGGTGGTTGTGGGGGAATGGAATGTCCAGGTCACGCGACGTCAATGATGGCGATGATGATGGCGGTGGTAATACATATTGTGTTGATAGACATGATGGTCATTGAGATGGTGATGATGCTGGCGGTGGTAATACATATTGTGTTGATAGACATGATGGTCATTGAGATGGTGATGATGATGGCGGTGGTAATACATATTGTGTTGATAGACATGATGGTCATTGAGATGGTGATGATGATGGCGGTGGTAATACATATTGTGTTGATAGACATGATGGTCATTGAGATGGTGATGATGATGGCGGTGGTAATACATATTGTGTTGATAGACATGATGGTCATTGAGATGGTGATGATGCTGTTGGTGATGTTGATGATGATGGTGATGGGTTGTTGTTTTTTTTGCGTTCGCGTTATTTCTCTAATCCCCAAGGCGGTGTGCGTTGCATTGTGGTTTTTATTTTGGCCTGTAAGCCCAGTGCATCCGACTTCAGCATGCATTTTATGTAAGGGTCAGCTTCCTCCTGCATTTTCTAAGGGTTTGCTTCCCCGGGGTAACGGCCGGTGCTGTGATGGGGATCGAGTCCAGCACCTTCTGGTTGTGAGCCATGTCACTTAACCACTAGGCCACGCCGTCATTGAGATGGTGATGATGCTGATGTCGATGATGATGGTGATGATGATGCGGATGGTAATGATGAGAATGTTAATGGTGTTGTTGATGGTGACGGTGATGTTGATAGTGCTGATGTTAGTGACGACGGCTAGAATGTTGATGATGATAGGGATCAAGTAAATGATGATCATGATGTTGATAACGTTATTGATGGTGATGAGGATGTTGATGGTTTTATTGATGGTGTAACCCAGTCAGACCTATCCTCACTTCAACCAATTTATATTTACCGTGTCGTATAGCAACGTAATTCCCTGACATGATCTATTCTCCCTTTCACGTGAAAACAAAGCAAACACTTAAAACTGATTCTTTCTTAAAAAAAGATGGTTAATAATGTATTGCATAATCTAGTCAAATACATCATTTATCTTCTAATCTAACTGTGACTAAATTCTATAATCAGAAGGTGTCAGTAATTAACTGGTTGGCTGCCTCCGGACTAATACCCGGCTCGTTTCAAAGTCGTTTGTCCCTCTTCTCTCTAACAATAACAATTAACAACTAGTTAACATCTTGAGTCTGGTGTTCGCGGATGATGGGTGTGAATGACGTTTGACAGACTGTAGCTTCCGACCGTCTATTTATCGATAAGGAAACCAAATATTTCTCACATTTGTTTTGAAAGCGTGATCCCTGGGGCTTTAGGCTATACCCCTCGTACTCTTGTGACGTGGTCATTGGTATCTCTCTTACACCTTATTTCTGCCAGACTGCTCCGATCGACCCCACTGACTAATTCACAGCGTTTAAGACAGCTTTTGGTCGACGCCTTTGACAAATCTGACACAGACAGTTTTGATAAAGTCTACTACATCGTTCTTAAGGTGTCTCTTACAACCTAGTTTAGAATGATTTCCAGCAGACCGTTAAAAACAATGCCTATGAAATTCACAGATAAAATCCAGAACTCTTTCGGTCGCTGGGTTAGCCCATTGTCCTTTTCATCAGGTAATATTGTACGATGCCTCTGAAACTTCATAGAATCCCTCCCGAACAGCTCTGCCTATTATGAATTTTATTTAAGTCTTTAATGGTCTCTCCTGCTTCTCCCCAAGATCCTCTCATCCAACTTTGCCACCACACATGTGGTACTTCTATTACCTTCCCATTGACCAGCTCGTAGCTCCTGTCCCCGTTTCGCTTCTACTGTCTGTCAAAATGTAAAGTTCTCCCTTTCTTTAGCCCCTACCAACTTTACATTGGATATAATAATAGTAATGTTCACTTGGGCGTCAAAGGTCTGTTGCGACGATCGACCACTACAATGTCCAACTACTGATTATTGTTCGTGCGCAGTGTGTTGACCAAAATCCCTACAGACTTCCCAGGTGGAGCCCAGTACTCCGCAACCCGGAGATGAGGGCCGCGAGGAGTGTGTGTTGAACCAACGTTTGTGTCGGATTTCTTTGTCTGTCTATGCCTGACTACCTATTTCTTCGCGTTCCACCACCATTGCCTCTGGACTGTGTCTATTTTAGGTCAGCGTGACACTTGCTGTGCTGAGAATACGAGGTTGGAAGAGGTATGGTATAACCTCCGACGGAAGTGGGCAGGAGGTGGGCGGTTTCAGTCCACGTAGGAAGGTCCTTGAGTAGTTATAACTTGGACTGAATTATGTGGTGCAGTCAAGCGGAACGTTCAACGCTATACTGGACTGTTTTCTTACGGTTTAAGCAAGGCACCGCCGCAGCAAGATTGATGCGACCTTGGAGTAGCAACTCTTTACCAAATTCTTGGTTTTCCATTTCCATGCAGCGTTATCTTTTCACTTTCCTGTGTTGCATGAGCTCAGCCTGAAGTGTCTCTTCAGGTTGCATCTCCATTTGGATCGGACATATCTGAGCTTGCTCCTGAATGACAAAATATACAGCCAATGATGATAATAATGATATGATGATGAGGAATGGGGTGATGATGATGATATGATGATGAGGAATGGGGTGATGATGATGATATGATGATGAGGAATATGGTGATGATGATGATATGATGATGAGGAATGGGGTGATGATAATGATATGATGATGAGGAATGGGGTGATGATAATGATATGATGATGAGGAATGGGGTGATGATAATGATATGATGATGAGGAATGGGGTGATGATGACAGCAATACTAATAATGGCATTGATGATGGTGATGATGATTGTGGTGATGAATGTGGTGGTGTTGGTGATGATGTTGATGGTGATGATGGTGATGGTGAGAGGGCTGATGACAATAATGATGATGATGTTGATGGTGGTTATGAGTGTGAATGATGATAATCTATCCATGTATGAAGCAAGTCATTTTACTGTGACGTTATGTATGTGGGCCTGGTTCAGATAGTGTGTTCAAAATTCACTGACTTTGTCAATCATTTCAATCCCTAAATTCATGGCATATCATATATATCTCTCACATCGTTCAACTGTCTTGACATCACTGTCGCCATCCGTCTGCTGCAGCCTTGTCTCCACTTTCCACTACAAGGCTAGTAATGTCTGCCACTATCTTTTCTACACTTCCTCTCACCCAAATCATGTCGGGACTCACTCGATTCCTATCAGCTAATATGCCTCCATGATAATAATTAAGAGAGAGGCCACGGGCGGGGTACTTATAAAAATTGAGTAAGACAGGGATGCCCATTTTCACCTGGCCTATTCAATACGTACTCAGACGTGAAGATGGCCGAAGCAATGAAGAAATGAAATCTGTGGGTTCAAGTTAAAGGGCGAACAACTGGAGGCAATAAAATATGCCGATGACCAAGTCATTCTAGCAGACACGGAGAAGGATGTACAAAAAATGCTCAATGAAATTAGCAACACTGCAGATAGCTATGGCTTGAAAGTCAACGTAGAAAAGACCAAGACAATAATCATAGCCAAAGAACCAACCGGTGAAAGAGTAACCATACAAGGTGAAGAAGTCGAGCAGGTATTCAAATTCCCATATCTTGGTCAAATTATAACAGAAGATGCACAACGCTGTAGAGAAATATTCCAAGCTAGTAGTAAATTGTGACTAAGCAATGTTGCTATAGGACTAGATAGTTCGTCAAATAATAAAAGTACTCACACAAACTACAGACAACTGACAGACTAATTTGACGCAGTCGTCTGTAAAGTAATTATATGCAGCTGTAGCTCTGAGTCTTGTACGCAGCCAAATGAAAGGCATATGTGAGAATTATATGGCATTATTTAAAGATCAATGCTAATTCAAGTTATCAAGCCCACGGGCATAATGAAATAAACATTTTACAATGGATACAAATTGTTGATTTTTGTATGTGTATCTCAAATGAAACCACGTTACCTTAACTTATTTTTTAAAATCCTGACAGTGAATTTGATCGCCAAACACCAGAGGAGTTGTAGTTGTTAAATATTTATTTTTTACAAGTTGCAGTCACAGAGTTCATAACGCAAACGATGACAAGAAGGAAATATGGTTGCAATAAGTGCTACAAATTGTACTATCGTATTGCCGCTTAAAGTTATTCATATCGTGGGTTATCACTTGCTAGTCATTTTGGATTTTTGTGAGACCCTCCAATCAGATCTACCTGCGCTACTTTGAACAATAAAACAAGCCATTTTACAGTTCATATTCGTGATCAGTATGTCTAAATTAGTTTTTAAAAAGCTTCTTTTGCTTCAGATATATTGTGACTGTAGTCCAGTGATAAATATCAGAATAATTGCGGAATATGACAAATGAAACAAATGAAGGACAAGAGAGGCTAAGGATAGAAATTTGAAAAATCTGGGATGGCATGTGTTTTGTTGTTAATTACGGTCATTTCCTTCTTCCGGTATAGTTGCGCACAAATCAACCTCTGGTAAGATTACTTTCGTTATAGTAAAGCACACCAGCAATTTAAAAATATTCAAACCTAAACTCTTGTGCAGCGCCGAAAAGCACTTGAACCAGAGTCAATTGTTGAAACTGAACTCCAGAAATGAATCTTGTAAGCAATCGGAGTGACATGCAAACCGGATGGGAAAACAAAGATCTTGCTAAAGGAAAAGATAAGCGTGTAAGGACTTGCACGTCCACACCACGAGACATGCCTCATGATAATGACGATATATAACAATATGAAATCCCATTAATTCACACGATCCTGTAAATGGTATTTGCTCCTTTTATTAAAATACACACGGGCTGACATAAGCTACCAAAAACGTTGATTTAAGAACAGCGACACTGACAATGCAAAGTTTGTGAGAAATATTCGCCTATTTTCAATTTACAAAACACACGGTCGTTGAAATCTGGCATGAAGATGAGGTAGTTACAGTTTCTGAACGTCGCTAATATTCTCGAATCCCAAGAGATGCACAGGATGAGGTAAACTGTTGCCATGTGCGGAAAACGTCCAGGTAATTGAAATATTCAATTTTCAAATAGATGTGCCTTCATAAACGCATTCTATTCAATGAATTTATATGCTGGTCGATTTTATTTTTTTTTCTTAAAAATACGGTTTGTTTATTGATTTTACGCAAACAGACTATTGTCTGCAATCAGAGCGCGAAGCAGAACGGTTTGCGTCCCGGTATTATGGTACATATGGTCAGGAATTGAACCCGCGTTCATACTTATACGTAGTCTGTAATTGTGTAATAAACACGCAGCTTTCACACTGCAATGTGACTATTTGGACAACCGGCTCTCATTTATCTGTCACATTAACACCACCCCCCCCCCCCCCAATCACACCACCTGAGAAAAGAGGGGGAAGGTGTGTTGACGCTAGGCTTCATGAGCCTAGGGTTGACGTTAGGCTTCATGAGTATGGGGATGCAGAAAGAAATTGTTGTTCACTGATTTGTTCATGTTACACAAATCACGTCTGTTGATATAATAGAAAATCCAGGATAGAAGATATTAAAGAAATTAGCCGAAGAATGTCTATAATGAAATTATCAGATTCGCAAGAAAACCAAAAGTAAATTGAGTTACGAGATGTTCAAAAGAAAGACATTCTTGACGGGATTGAATTCAGTGTTCCTCGTACCGATTCTAAGACCTCCTACTGGGGAAGAAAGAATAGTACACCACTGTACTCCCATATTTATAGCAATAATGTGACTATAGAGGGTTGTTTCTCATGTTAGTTGTTGTTGATGCTGCTGTTGTTGTAATTGTTGTTGACTGACCACAATGAGTAATATTACACTTTTTGAGCTCTTTAAAAAAGATGTAAGTGGTGGTTGCAGTAGCTTTCCTCACATCACGAGCGTGCTGATCAAGATGCACCAGAGTTCTCCAGTCGGTTGTGCTATGCTAGGTTTCATCTGCGTGTCGCTCACTTCTTTGGGATCACGTCAATTCCCCTCCTCACCTCTTTAGCTAGGCTGCCACGAAAACATACCGTCACAAGAGAGAACTACGCGGAAGTGTGGTGGGGGTTTTAGCCATTTTAGCCATTATACTTTGGCACAAGTATTCAAGTCTCTCGCATGAATGCATCTTCTGCAGTCGTCTCTATGTTTCGTTTTTAACGATATGTACAATGAGAAACATATATAATCATTTCACATGATGATGATGTCTTTGGCTGTGAACACAGTATACATGTTAATACGAAAACGTGTGTAGTCACTCACAAGCAATTGAAGAAAAACTGCGGCTTTAAAGAATAATGTTGTACATCTCACAAAAAGATAAATAATAGTATAATACATGAGTGCTGATTCTCTTAAAGTCTTGACATTATATAGTCAAACAATGGTCTTGTTATTTTAAAGCGAAAGATGTTCAAGATTCCATATTCAAAAATGGTCTTTTTTTTAATAGTCAAAAATCGTCTGGATTGTAAACGCTCAAAACTGATCTCGATATTATTCCGTAAACAATGGTCTTGGTAGAATACAGTCATACAATTGTCTTGGTAGAATACAGTCATACAATTCTCTTGGTAGAATACAGTCATACAATTGTCTTGGTAGAATACAGTCATACAATTGTCTTGGTAGAATACAGTCATACAATTGTCTTGGTAGAATACAGTCATACAATTGTCTTGGTAGAATACAGTCATACAATTGTCTTGGTAGAATACAGTCAAACAATTGTCTTGGTAGAATACCGTCATACATTATGTCTTGATAGAATACAGTCATACAATTGTCTTGGTATAATACAGTCATAAAATTGTCTTGGTAGAATACAGCCATACAATTGTCTTGGTAGAATACAGTCATACAATTGTCTTGGTAGAATACAGTCAAACAATTGTCTTGGTAGAATACCGTCATACATTATGTCTTGATAGAATACAGTCATACAATTGTCTTGGTATAATACAGTCATAAAATTGTCTTGGTAGAATACAGCCATACAATTGTCTTGGTAGAATACAGTCATACAATTGTCTTGGTAGAATACAGTCATACAATTGTCTTGGTAGAATACAGTCATACAATTGTCTTGGTATAATACAGTCATAAAATTGTCTTGGTAGAATACAGCCATACAATTGTCTTGGTAGAATACAGTCATACAATTGTCTTGGTAGAATACAGTCATACAATTGTCTTGGTAGAATACAGTCATACAATTGTCTTGACAAAATACAGCCATTAAATGGTCAAAACATTATAAATAATGACATCAGTCAGTCATAACGGTACAGTGCCATCTGTAATCATAAAGTGACATTGACATCCGGCATTCATTTAGAGACATTGATATAATACACGCATTAATGATCTTGACACAACAGAGTCAGGAATTTAGTCACTAGACACTAGATGGGGTATAGTGTGTTCCATTAGGATAAATAACACAGTAGATCTAGTTTAACATCACTTCCTTCTATCATATCTTCATTGCAATGTGTTCCTCCCGTCCAACACTTCCCCATCAACCCATCCACCACTAGGCTCAATTCTTCCACTCAAACTCCGCAAATCTTCCCTCCACCCTCAACCAACCCATCACTAAACGCCCATGCTCTAGCTGGAATGCTACACAACCACTAGGCTCATTTCTACCACTCACAATCTACCAATATCCCCCCCCCCCACCCACGACTTCAATCTTCTCCGTCTCCCTCAACCCACCCACCACTCACGATGCGTCAATCGTCCTCCACCCCTCAACCCCGCTTCCCTATCCTCAGACCTTTAATCCGACTACCCCCACACCCCAACCCCTCCCCTCACAACACGCCACTAATACCTCCCGCTGCGCTATGCATTGGATGCAGATCTCTTCTTCTCTTCCCTCCTCAATCCACCCACCTTGTATGTCCAATCCTCAAGCTTCCCAATTCTTTCAAACCGCCGCCCCCATCACCTTCCATGACCTCCTCCCACCCCCCACCCCCCACCTTCCATAACCTCCCCCCCACCCCCACCACCTTCCATGACCTCCTCCAACCCCCCACCTTCCATGACCTACTCCCACCCCCACCCCCACCACCTTGACCTCCTCCCACCCCCACCCCCACCACCTTCCATGACCTCCTCCCCCCCCACCACCTTCCATGACCTCCCCCCACCCCCACCACCTTCCATGACCTCCTCCCACCCCCCCCACCTTGACCTCCTCCCACCCCCACCACCTTGACCTCCCCCCACCCCCACCACTTTGACCTCCTCCCACCCTCCACCCCCACCACCTTCCATGACCTCCTCCCACCCCCACCACCTTGACCTCCTCCCACCCCCACCACCTTGACCTCCTCCCACCCCCACCACCTTGACCTCCTCCCACCCCCACCACCTTGACCTCCTCCCACCCCCACCACCTTGACCCCCTCCCACCCCTACCACCTTGACCTCCTCCCACCCCCACCACCTTGACCTCTTCCCTCCCCCACCACCTTGACCTCCTCCCACCCCCACCACCTTGATCTCCTCCCACCACCTTCCATGACCTCCCTCCACCCCCACCACCTTCCATGACCTCCTCCCACCTTCATCACCTTTCATGACCTCCCCCCCACCCCCATCACCTTCCATGACCTCCCTCCCACCCCACCACCTTCCATGACCTCCTCCCACCACCACCACCTTGACCTCCTCCCACCCCCACCACCTTGACCTCCTCCCACCCCCACCACCTTCCATGACCTCCCTCCCACGCCACCACCTTCCATGACCTCCTCCCACCACCACCACCTTGATCTCCTCCCACCCCCACCACCTTGACCTCCTCCCACCCCCACCACCTTCCATGACCTCCTCCCACTCCCACCACCTTGACCTCCTCCCACCCCCACCCCCTTCCATGACCTCCTCCCACCCCATCACCTTCCATCCCCCCCCCCCCCCTCCCCCCTCTCATAATCCAAGTTGTTTAGACCACCGGCTGCCTTATTAGCCTGGTGGCTAGCCTAATGTTGAATCTATTTCCGGCGCGGTGTAACCATTCATATTTTAACTATACCTTTATAAATCAAATATTATGCATTCTTGTTTTAATATGAATTTAAAAAACAAAACATTCTGACTTATAACTAAGTTAAGTCCCCAAATTGGGAAAGTTGTCTCTGTGAAGTGAAGTAAAGTGAAGTGAAGTGAAGTGAGTGACTTTCGTGTGCGAACACTCCCGACTCTACCCCAGCACCCAATCACATTATGTCAATGGGCTGAGCGTAAATAATTCTCTGTGCTGCCTATGTAAACGTTTTCAATAGACTTTGTCTTACTCACACACGAACTCTCTCTTACAGATACCGATGCATTAATCTTAACGTTCATGTTATAAATTGGACGAGACATTTATAGAGCTATAAACTGATTTTTTCATTATTTGTATAAATTACTCTTGGCATTATAGATGAAGACTTTTTTTCTTCAGATTACAGTTATAAATTGGATTAGCATTACAGAGTTATAAATTGTTTGTGACAATAACATGAGCTATATTTTCTTTCTTAACCTTAACCATTATAATTATAAATTGGTCTTACTAGTTGAGAGCTATACATTTGTCTTAAATTACAGATATAAATTATAGAGCTAAAATGTGTAAAATGTGTCTTCAAATTTAGTTATAAATTGGTCTTGATATGGTAAAAATATAAATTGTTCTTGACATTATACAGTAATACATTGGTCTTGGCATTAAAGTAAAGTAGCCCATAGCATTACTGCGCAGGGGTGTGAGGGGTTAGAAATCTCGGCTAGATGAGGGCGGTAGCCGATTTTTATTCCATGACTAAACCGGTACCAATTTAATGCTGGGTCGACCAGAGGGCCGTTGCGGTTTGAAAAAAAAACATTTATGAAGATATAAACTGGTCTTGATATTTTAGAGATTAAAAACATGTCATTATTCCAATGTCAGTATTCCAATGACAGTATTCCAATGTCAGTATTCCAATGACAGTATGTCATTCGCTACTGGTAAGTACACGAGCAATTTCAGAGCAGAGGCAGAGGCACTGAGGGCGGCAGTGGAAGAAATGGTAACACACAGTGAAAATGAGAGCCATATAGTCCTGCTGACAGATGCTCTCGAAGTAGTCACAGCGCTAAAAAGCCAGAAAAACACTGAGCTTAATGACTTAAGAGCAGCACTCTGCAAACTGTGCCAACAGTCCGCACCAAAAAGGGTAGTGGTACAGTGGGTTCCGTCACACTGCAACATCCAAGGCAACGAGGAGGCAGACAGACTGGCAAAAGAAGGTGCAAGGCTACCACAAATAGATACCAGTATGACGTACGAAGAGTCAAAACGGCTTATCAAAGCCAGGTACATGTCCAAATGGGAAACCGAACATACTGGTTACACCAAAAACGATGCCTATTACCAGTTGAACCGAAGAGAGCAGGTCGTTGTCTTCAGACTTCGCACTGGCCACAACAGACTGAGGTACCACCTCTTCAACAAATTGAAGATAGGGTGTACCGACGAATGCCCGTGCGGTACTGGTAAAATGACCACTGAACATCTGCTGCAGAACTGCCCGACATACGAGGATCAGAGAGAGCAGATGTGGCCATTGCCAGTGGAACTGCAAGACAAGCTCTATGGTAGTGGCGAGAGTCTCAGGATGACCGCCGCTTTTTTCGAGAAAATAATGGTTACTGTCTGACTGTGTACGCAGAAGAAGAAGAAGAATGACAGTATTCCAATGTCAGTATTCCAATGACACATCAACTGCTAATCTTGATCAAATGTTAAGTTATCTTAAAATGAGAGCGACGCTTTCTTAAGAAGGGGCCGGTCTCTTTCCTGGCTGACTTAGTTGTATTACTTTGATACTTTGAGAGGCAGTCATTTAGTGACAGCAGCGAGATTGCCTAAGATGGAAAAACTCAAGTACAAATTGGGACCTGTTAGTTAGTGAGACATTGCAGCCAGAAAGAGAACTGGTTCAAACATATGACAACAATGATGTTTTTGAAATAATGACTCAACACTTTATCTTTACTGGCCGTATTTGCTATGGGGACAATTGCACCCTTTTAAATGAGCCGTGAGCCCGTGTGTGTGTGTGTGTGTGTGTGTGTATGTGTGTTTGTGCGCGTACGTCAGAGTGCGCGTGCGAGCTTTCAAATAATATGAAAGAGTATCGAACTCGTAAAAGATCGACAAAGCCCCTTTCTAACAAAGCTCCAAACAATTCCCAGGGCGGTATCGATCTCTACGGTATCTCACAATTCTCGTCAACCGACAAAAATGACACAATATCGAGTATTTGTTTGAAACAACGAAGCTAATCACAGTCTGATCTGTCTATTCTCTAGCGGCTCAGCTCTAGAGCTGTTAAGGGCCACCTCGTAACGGCGCCATGTCAATCCTGATAATTTTCCTTAAAGGTGAAACACAAAGCAGAAATATAAGGGGTGGCGATATCGAACAATAAGTAGAACCAGAGTTTAGGTCAACATGGCTAGTTGTTTTGATGTGTTTGTTTGTTTGCATGAAATTGTACAACGTGTACACAGTCTCAATACATGAAAGGTAGATGTCGTTCTATATAGGACACTGCAGTCGGGGATAAAGTGTTAGAGACTTGATATAACAAATTCTACGCTTATTATATAGTGGGGTTGCTAGCTCACCCGCTAGCTGCATGTCCTTCACTAACAGCAAGCCGTGTACCCATTTATAACTGGAGCGACTAGAAGATCTAATCCCGTATTGTTTTTCGTATGAAGCAAGCGCTCTACCAGTCTGCCACTTAGGTCCGTAATACATAGAATATGTGTATTCCCACAACACGTTTATATCAAAAGAGATATCCGAAGTTAGAAGGAATGCAAATAAAATAGAAAGTTATGTTGAATATCAAAATAAAAAACAAAATATGACTTTGTATCATTATTCACGTAATAAGCTGGGGAGAGTAGACTAACGTCTGATCATGCAAAATATACGGATCACACTATGTTAGGCAGAGACAGTAAAAACATACTAACCCGTCGATGTTAGTCAGAGGTAGGCAAAACATACTGATCCGTCGATGTTAGCCATGGCCAGCCAAAACCTACTAATCAGACAATGTTAGTCAGGGTCAGACAGAGCATACCGATCAAACTATGTTAGCCCTATCCAACCAAAACCTTCTGATCTGACTATGTTAGTCAGAGGCAACAAAACATACTGTTCAGACAATGTAAATCAGGGTCAGCCAAAACCTACTGATCAGACTATGTTAGCCATGGTCAGCCAAAACATACTGATCAGACTAGACTCTAAACTTTACTAGACTATAGATCTTTCAAAGAGACATGGATACAGCGGAATTAACATCAATCTGTATTACAGAGGAAATGGTTTTTAAAACATTGGAGGGGTTGAAAGTAGATACATGTCCAGGTCAAGATGGTATTTATCCAAAATTGCTATTTGAATTTAGAGACCAACTAGCAAAACCATTGGCTATATTATTTTCTCAATCACTTGCAAAAGGGATTGTTCCACGGGATTGGAAAGATGCATGAGTGATCCCCTTATTGAAAAAGGGGAAACAAATCAGATCCAGCAAATTATAGATTGGTGAGTTTAACGAGCATAGTCTGTAAATTGTTCGAGTCAATAATCAAAGAAAACATTGTAATGCATTGAGATAAGTTTAATCTAATCAGAAATAGCCAGCTTGGGTTTACCAGAGAGAGGTCGTGCTTAATAAATCTATTAGAATTCATGGAAGAGGTTACTAAAATGATAGATAAAGGGAAACAGTGGATGTTATTTATCTAGATTTTGCAAATGTCTTTGAAAGAGTCAAAGATTATTTAGAAAGTTAAAATCGTTTATATATATCAAGAACAAAAATGATCTCAAAACCGAGCCCTGTGGCACTCCACTTTTCACTTCACACCACTCAGAGTGCTCCTTATTTATACTCACTGTCTGCCTTCTTCCCGTTAACCAATTTTCAATCCATTTGGCAACTTCCCCACCTATTCTTTGTGACCATTTTTGTTCTTGATATATATAAACGATTTGGACATTGATATGGGATCCATGATTGCAAAATTCTCTGTTGACACAAAACTATGCAGTGGATATATTGAGGTCGGATTTATATAAAAATCCAAGAATGGTATGTAAGCTCGCAAATGAAGTTTAATGTAGATAAATGTACAGTCATCCAAATGGGTAAATCCAATATGAAACATAATCACAGAATGGACGAGAACTATATTACAAAGATAGATAAGGAAAGGGTTCTAGGGGTTATAATAGATCATACAGGAAAGGTGAGTGATTAAGTTCAGGTGGTAGTGATAAAAGCAAATGCAATGTTATGTATGATAAAAAGAAATAGTAAACATAAGAGCAAGGAAGTGATAATCAAACGGTATAAAGCATTAGTTTAGACCTAGATTGGAGTGCTGTGTACAGGTGTGGAGTACTTATCGTAGAGGGGATATAAACATGCTGGAAAGAATACAAAGAAGAGGAACAAAGATGATAGTGGGATTCCAGAATTCCAGTTATGATGAAAGACTCAGAAAAGTGGCCTACAGTGTCTAGAAGAGAGAAGAATTCGTAGAGACTTAAATGATCAGAGGAATAGATAAATTAGACCGTAAGAAGTTGTTTTTTTTTAAATACAGAGAATTATATTTCAAATTATTATTATCACCATCATTGTGTTCCGGACCTGGTAGCGTTACTAACCCACCAGTCCCCTTCGCAACTGCTCATCTTTTCAGTTTTTGTCTCACGCATCATAACATGAAACACTATGAATCATCGAAACGTAGCATATTCTTTCTAGAATGTAGTCTCCCTCACGCAGATCTATATGCATCTCGGTTTCGGGCGAATCGGCCCGCGTCATGCAAAGACATCCATAGACTGTCCGTAATGTCCTGATGATATATTCGTTAGAATCGACCTCTTTTACTCCACTCGTGAACAATGCCCTCCATTATCACTGTCTCCAGACCCTTATGGCTCTTCGCATGACCGAAGATCGCAGATTTCTTTCTAGCGATGTCTAGGAGCCAATTTTCTGTAATATGCAGCTTTTGTAACATATCTTTATATGTTCTTTATTCGATCGAAGATATTTTCAACATCCTTCTGTAACACTTAATTTCAAATGCTGTGATTTTTTGGGACAATTGATTTGTTCAATGTCCTTGATTCACAATCGTACATCAGAACTGGGAAACTGCATGCCCTGATCAATGTGAACATTCTCTGCTTGCATGTGCCTTGCTGCACGTTATTCATCTACATAAGTCTGTGTGTAGCAACATCAGTCTTCGTTTTATTTCCATCTCGCCGTCGTCAGAAATATTGATGGTAGATTCAAAATATTCAAAATCATTTACATTTTCTATTTCGACATTATCAATTGAGAGAATCGACTTCTTTAGGTATTTGTTTGTTGTCAAGTCACCACCGACTTGGTCATGCCTTTGTCTGTTCTCAGCACCGACTTGGTCATGGCTTTGTTGTCACCACTGACTTGTTCATGGCTTTGTCTGTTGTCAGCAGCGACTTGTTCATGGCTTTGTCTGTTGTCAGCACCGACTTGTTCATGGCCTTGTCTGTTATCAGCACCGACTTGTTCATGGCTTTGTCTGTTGTCAGCACCGACTTGTTCATGGCTTTGTCTGTTGTCAGCACCGACTTGTTCATGGCCTTGTCTGTTGTCAGCACCGACTTGTTCATGGCCTTGTCTGTTGTCAGCACCGACTTGTTCTTGGCTTTGTCTGTTATCAGCACCGACTTGTTCATGAAATTGTTGCCAGCACCGACTTGTTCATGGCTTTGTCTGTTGTCAGCAGCGACTTGTTCGTGAAATTGTTGTCTGCACAGACTTGTCATGACATTGTTTGTTGTCAGCACCGACTTGGTCATGGCTTTGTTGTCACCACTGACTTGGTCATGGCTTTGTCTATTGTCAGCACCGACTTGGTCATGGCTTTGTTGTCACCACTGACTTGTTCATGGCTTTGTCTGTTGTCAGCAGCGACTTGTTCGTGAAATTGTTGTCTGCACAGACTTGTCATGACATTGTCTGTTGTCAGCACCGAAGTGGTCATGACTTGGTCATGACAAATGTTGGTTCTCTTGACGGTTAATTATAGCTAAAAATAATTAATGAAATTATAGATGATATCGTTCGTTACAACAGAGACATGAGGTGGCATATTGGAGCCACCCAAACACGTTCCAAAAGACTTGTCAAAAGCGTTGTCCATGTGAATTTTAATCTAATGATAAAAAACAACTCTTTCAGAAGCCAGCACCGAAAAAACTCACAAAGGGATATGACATCATCGTCCGGTAATGTCTGCTAGCTGCAGATGTCACCACTTGCTTAATTTGGAACGGCGATACAAGAAAGAGAAAAAAGCAGATGTAAGCGGCAAGAAGACATGCCCAGGTCGTCGGTAGCACTGTCATCTTGCAAATTCTTCTAAGGCCTTGATTGGACGTGCGCTCAAATATCTCATCATCATCATGTAACATGTCCTTTGCAGAACATCGCTCTCGTAGCTGCCTGTCCGTAGGAAACGCTGTCTTCCGCCAGTCTTCCGACCTGCTCCAAGGTCAAATCCAGCGTCTCCTTGATGTCCTGAGTCCATCGTCTTCTTGGTCGACCCCTGCCTCGCTTTCCAGTGACTACGCCCTCAATAACCACTCTCCTCTCCAGTCCGTTGTGTCGTTTGAGGTGTCCAAAAACTAGTTTTCGAGTCATTACATCATGTATGAGCCAATTTTCCTCTACATGCAGGTCTTGCCGGATGGATTTGTTTCTTTCTTCTTTGTCCACAGGATTTACAGAACTCTTCAAAAGCACCGATCTTCCCTGTTAGTGCTTTTTTAATCGTCCATGTTTTACATCCATAGGTTGCCACATGAAAAATGCATGTTCTTAGGATCTTTGGTTTTAGTTTGTTGTTAGATTTTATGCCATAGATTTTGCATACTCTTTAGCTTCTGCCTTGCCATTGTCAGTCGTCTTCTGTTTTTTCTTTGTAGTCTCCATTGTTGTTTAGTATTGATCCCAGATATTAAAAATGTGCAACATATTCGATCTCTTCGCCTGCGAACTCAATTTTAGATTAGAGTTTTGTCTTGTCAGTTGTCATTATCTTTGTTTTCTTTGTATTCAGGTAGAGATTCTGGGCTTCGCTGTGCTTCTGGGCGGATGTGATTAGTAGTTCTAGGCCTTTGTCGCTGTTCGAGAGCAAAACTGTATCGTCGGCATATCTTATTTCCGGTATCTCCTTTCCTCCTCTTGTGAAAGGATCGAAGTCTATAAAAATTTGATCTGCTTTTACATTCTTGATGTTTTCCGCATTATTGTTGAACAGGTCTGGTGAAAGAATGCAGCCCTGTTTGACCCCTTTGTGTATTTCGAACCAATCTGAGGTTTCCCCATGTATTCTGATGGCTGCTTCCTGTTCTGTCTGTAGACGGTTTATATTAGTTGAACCAGATGTGTTAAGAAGACTATTTGCTGATGTTTTACGCAGCCAAAGGCTAAAGTGTAGTTTAAAAAACAGGCATAAAGATCCGAATTGAATTCTCTGCTCTTCTCAATGATGTTTCTCATGTTGAAGATATGTTCTCGTGTGTCTTTTCCTGTCATGAACACTGTTTGCGTTTCATTTATTTCATAGTCCAGCTTTCTTTCTATTCTTTTCATAATGATATCCAATAAAATCTTGTTGGCGTGGCTTATCAAGGCGATGGTGGGATAGTTTCTTCATAACTTTAGATTCCTTTTCTTCAGTATGGAGATGTACACAGATCGTTTCCATGCTCAAATATGTACATCACCGATTTGTACATGTCGTTCTCGCTCAAATGAGTACATCTCCAATATGTACACATGGTTGCTCTCGCTCCAATGCGTGCATCTCCAAAATACACATGTTTTTGCTCGCTCAAATGAGTATATCTTCACTACTTACACGTCGTTGCTCGCTCAAATGCGTACATTTTCAATATGTCTACATATTTGCACCCTCAAATGCGTACATCTCCAAAATGTACACGTTGCTGCTCGCAAAAATAAGTACACATATCCAAAATATACACATGATTGCTGACCCAAATGCGTACATCATCAGTATGAATTGCTCGTTGTTAATGTTGGTATTTGTTTGATGTTAAGCTTGTTAAGCGTGTCCCTACGACCTCTTGTGGTTATGGGAAAGTCAAGGCAAAGCGAAAGATGTTACCGCTGCTGCCTTTCGGGATAACTGTCCACCGGTTAGTCTTCGGGAATAAGCCCAGAGGAAAAATCTACAACATGTGCTATCTCCAATTGTCTCGATAAAGTCACTGGCCAATGGTAGCTTAGGAAGGGAGAGTGAGGTTAACAAATGGCCCAGTTTCTTTCTCACTTTAATCCAAACAACCGAGCAAATCCCCAATTTCAGCAGACACAGCAAGGGAAAAGACTGTCCACGCGGCTGAACAGAGAGAATGGTTGTCTTATCAGATGGATGAACTTGTTGAAACGCTTATTCGGTGTTATCAATTGTATTGCTGTTCATTTTACTAAATTTTTTTATTTGTGTTGTCTCTAATGAAGGCGTTTTTGGTTGTAACGTAGGTTTTATTTATGTTTATGTTGATGTGGTATCTAAGAATTGCTTGTCCATGTTATTTTTAAGATTAGACAGATTGAAATGTAAAACTTAAAATGGCACCATTGAATATATGGGTATATAAAGAGGCATCTTGTACAACTCTTGAATGACAAAGTCCTGGTCAACAAGCGCTGGTGATCTGGTTATCATATGAGACGTGTTGAAATGAAACCGGACCTCTACTGCACCAAGTGAACATACGTACACTTTTGTCACCATACACTGCCTGCATTCTGCGAGGAATGTCAATCACTGCTCGCTGATCAACTGTGGACAAATTCCGTATTATGTCATGTTTTCGCCATGTTTTCAACGGTCGGCTGAGGAAACTATGAGTCTGAGGATATGAAATTTTGCAAACTCGACGTTTGGTATGTACTGTTTACATCAGAAGTGAAGTTATCATGTACATCCTACGTATGTTCACATGGTGCAGTTAGGTCCGGTTTCATTTGAACACGTATCATAACTAGACAAAAGAAAAATGTAATGCGACAAATTGTATGATACGTGAAACTAAACGTCGTGTTCAAAAAGCATGTCAATATTATCTATGTGAAGAAAAGTCCAGGGATGGAAGATAAATGTTGGAATACCATCCAACAGTCAGCAGTTGTAAATACGATCGATTACATGAGGACTGGAAATAATAGCTGCATCTGTCCTTCTTTCCCATGCAAACGACACAGTGGGGATACTTTTTCCCTCCTGACACCATTAATAATTGCAGATTAGTGGATTAGTAGCTGAATGTTTAGTTCAGGCCCCATTTCATTACTAATTCAGTAGAGGCCCCAATGATCCACAGTGACACAGCAGGTAACTGGTTGAACATCTAAATTATAAATTGTCGCGATGGAAGTCTCACTTGTCTCCGGCGCGTTAGACAAAGGTTCCGCCAATTCCTGCGTACTTTTCTAGACATGTATCGAACAGCATTGGCGCACACCAAAAGTGAAAAATCTCGTTTTATTCTGAAACAAATGTTGGGGTAGTATGATTTGATGTACAATAGAAGTAACATCATTAATGAATCAATCAAAACCTTTTCAATCCGTCACGCATATGTCTTTAAAAAATATATGTCAAACAATTAACTGTTGACCTGTCTTTTTCTTCTTCATCCTCTTCTTCATCGTCATCATCTTCTTCTACTTTATCTTCTTCTTCTTCGTCTCCATTCGTCTAGAAAAATGGCGCGGTGTCATAGTTTACAGCGTGGCAGCGGTGTTTGCCCCAATCTTCCCGACACATCCGGTTTCAGCACGCAATTTGTCGAACCTGGTTTGTCTTCTCTTTTCGATCCATATTCTCTAAGCCAGTTTGAATGGCTGCTCTCTGTCTCCATGGACACCCATTGGAGGCGGAATAGGGTCTGAGTTAGTTATGGGTCACTGACTGTGATGGAAGCAGCAAACTAATTGGGTCTGGGTGAGTTATGGATCGCTGACTGTGATGGAAGCAGAAAGCTAATTCGCCGGCTACTGTCAGCTCATTCAGTGCTGCATCTTGGGCCAAATCTGTCTATATCAGTTGATGTTTTTGTGATTGATAATGTCTACAGTATGAAGTAGTTCCAACCTCATTTTAGTTGCTTCTTACAACAGACCTGCAGGCTATAGCCTTACTTTACTTTTAACCATTTCCGGAATCGACTTCACTGCACTACTGATATACCCATAGCTGCTCACCATCTCTCTATAAATAGCTTAGTGTGTGGTTACTGATGGTTCCCTTAGCTTGTTGGTTGAGCACACTCCTAACCCCGTTCGACTTCCGTTTGATTTCAAAGTTCTGCGTCTGTGTATTACTGATTTGTCTATATCCGAAACGTTATTCATTAGACGGTCATTGCTATACTTCAAAATGGCATCCTTATCCATTAGACGGTCATTGCTAGTCTTAAAAATGTAATCCATATCCATTAGACGGTCATTGCTAGACTTAAAAATGTCATCCATATCCATTCTAAAGTGCATATAATGAGTGCTTAGGAGGGGAAAATGTAATCTCTTTCATTACCCGGAACCCTAGAATGACCAGGAGAGTGGATCCACACCAATCTCTGAAATTTGAGACGTCTACAGCAGCGGTCAGTTCATGCCTTAGCCATCCCTTCTGTACTTAAGTAAGAATTGGGATCCTGACGCGATGACTGCGCATGTTAAAGAAGTCTCATATAGCCTTTCAAGAACTGACGGTATTGTCTTCATCTCCTTTCTCATTCTGTGGATTGTTGTCCTGTATGCCTCACTCTCCTCACCACAACCTGACATTTCACTCTAAAGGATAAGCCTCATCCTGATACTCCACTGCATAGAATCGATCTATCTGTAACTAGGACGCATCTCTCTCCTGTTTGCGTTTATCAGCTGATTGACTTCCAGATACGCTTTCCGGCTGCCCCACTTCCTGGATTCCCTTCCTAGGGCTATTATAGCTCTGTGGTAATCGGCCATTCTATCTCCAGTATGTATCCATTCTTCTCCCTTGACTATCATTTCGACTTTTCTCACCTGCCCAATGTGGTCTCTTTACTAATGCGATCCACGACATTCATATCTTGATTCTTAGTCCCTTGATATTTAAAGTGATATCGTACAGCAGATACGACTTATCTGCGGTAACTTTGCATATCGGTTCTGTCCTGTACCAATTTATGTCTGGTTGTCACATAGAGGCGTCCCAGCATGTACCTCGTGTTTATCTCTAGCGCAGCGCAGTACCAGTCGCATTCATTTGTTCTAAATGCCTTCCAATCTTTCACATTGTGATCCTGCATTGTGTGAGCATACCCAGTCCGTAACCAACAACTTACAGAACTAACTGACAGTAGATCAAACCAGCAATCGTTGTCCAAAATGTGTGCTTGATATTGTCTTGAGTGCTCCCATCCGCAGTTTGCATCTTTGTAGGGTTTGGTTGACTTGGTACCTATTTACACAATTCTGTAACAACATAGGGATGCACAAATGTCAGACAAGTGTACACTGTTTTTGAATATGTTGTTAATTGTATAAATATTAGGGGATGTCTAGTTTGCGTTTTAGTACGCTTTATCTACAAGGAATAAACATGAGACATGTAACACGTGACAAAATTAATTTATATTGGATATTTAATTTAAAGTTGGTAGAGGTAGATTTTAAGCGCAAGAAGATAATAGATGGAACTAAGGGGCCTCGATATAAGGTTGCGGGTCCGAATCACGGTGGTACCTATTAGTTTTTTTTACGTGGATCTCTGGTTAGTGAGATCGGACCCCTGTGCTCAGTGACGAGCACGTTAAAAATCCCCTGACAGTGAAGAAATAGAAAAGAGCAGGCTTAACCGCCGCTGCCTGGAAATATTTCAAAAATTATATCTAAAAATCTACCAAAATTATTTGTACCTTACCTTTGCCCCAGTGAGCCGCAGAAAGTTTAAAATACCTACTAAAAATAGCCTTCGGCTACCTGGCAACATACATAAACATTGCTAGATTGAATACCAGAATTCCAAGTATTTCAAGAGAATGGACGAATCCACAAATACACTCAACACCTCTCTTCGCTTCTATTAATCGCTATTTCTGTGGCCGTCGGAATGTAGATGTCATTTTTGTTTTAATTATCTTTTTAATATTTGTTGTCTGGACAGCGGCCAATAGCCCACACCTTTCCGATTGTCAGCTGCGAAGAGTTCTTTTACATGAACACGGTATCTCCAAGTTTATCGTTCGTATCCGATAGGACTAGAAACTCGATCTTTCGAACAGGAGACGCTTGAAATTTGTGAAATTCGAACGCCCACTGTTTAATAATTTCGACTGCCGGCTTTGAGAAGCAAACACCTTAATCCTCAGCTTAAGTGGCCTATCCTCCCCCTCTCCACTCTCCACACACACACACACACACACACAAACACACACACACACACACACACATATACACACACCAACTCACACACACACACGTACACGCAAACACACATACACACCAACTCACACACACACACGCACATGCAAACACACATATACACCAACTCACACACACGTACACGCAAACACACATACACACGCGCAACATACAAATACACAAACACAGACATTAAAACAACGAGAGCGATATTTCCATCTCAATTTACATATTACTTTTTCGTGAGAATTATAGCTCGTTTCGTGCTAGTAGTCGTTGCTATGCGATGTTGAACCATTGACAATACATAAGCAGCTGGAAGACAGAGCTGAAGACATTGACAATCTCATGAACCCCAAACAATATAATGAATTTTGTAAATTAAAAAACAAAAATAATAAAGACATCACGAACAAACAAAGAGATACGCTGACAAAGATAAAAGATGAAAACAAAAAAAATATGTTTAGCAAGAACAGATATGTGATACTCTATTAAGAATCATATTAAAACATCCTAAAAACAGATGTATAAAATCAAACTCATCATTATAATCGGGCATGGAGCATTAAGTGGCGAACAAACATGAGGCTGTCACAATGTATCAGTAAAGAAAGAAACAAACAAAGAAACATAACATTATAATGAACTGTCGATACGAAAGAGATGCCAAAGACGAAAGCAAACAAATATGCCTGATATGCGTTTTGTTAACTAATGGCATGTATTTGCCAACAGAACAGACAGTTCCAAATGTTTGTGATATCATACTAATTACGTTTACAATACAAACAAAAACTTGTTAAAATGACATTTTAATATCTGACAGCTGAAATAGCAGCACGAACTATAACAAGCAAATAATCACAGATAACAGAAACGTGGCTTTCTATATTATGGGGTCAAGTCAATCAGCTGTCATCTACACAGCACCGAACTGACACCCTACTGACACCCTTCCAACACCGAACTGACACCCTACTGACACCCTTCCGACACCGAACTGACACCCTACTGACACCCTTCCGACACCGAACTAACACCCTACTGACACCCTTCCGACACTGAACTGACACCCTTCCGACACTGAACTGACACCCTACTGACACCTTTCCGACACTGAACTGACACCCTACTGACACCCTTCCGACACCGAACTGACACCCTTCCGACACTGAACTGACACCCTTCCGACACTGAACTGACACCCTTCCGACACTTAACTGACACCCTTCCGACACTGAACTGACACCCTACTGACAGCGAACTGACACCCTACTGACAGCGAACTGACACCCTACTGACAGCGAACTGACACCTTTCCGACACTGAACTGACACCCTACTAACACCTTTCCGACACTGAACTGACACCCTACTGACACCCTTCCGACACTGAACTGACACCCTTCCGACACCGAACTGACACCCTTCCGACACTGAACTGACACTCTTCCGACACCGAACTGACACCCTTACGACACCGAACTGACACCCGTCCGACACCGAACTGACACCCTTCCGACACTGAACTGACACCCTTCCGACACTGAACTGACACGCTACTGACAGCGAACTGACACCCTACTGACAGCGAACTGACACCCTACTGACAGCGAACTGACACCTTTCCGACACTGAACTGACACCCTACTGACACCTTTCCGACACTGAACTGACACCCTACTGACACTCTTCCGACACCGAACTGACACCCTTACGACACCGAACTGACACCCTTCCGACATTGAACTGACACCGAACTGACACCGAACTGACAGACGGCGTAAGAATAAATATCATTCTCATCCTTCTGTCAACGACAAAAATGACTTGCTTGTTCTATTTTTCTTTTTATTTGTTGTCACATTTCTTTATAGCTGGTGAAAATGTAATCAGACCAGAAAACGGTCACTTCTAATCCTCGTCCTTGAGACGTCTTTGTGAACGTTCTGAACAGGTCCATTGTGAAACTCTTCAAGACAGACAGCTTGTTGTCCTGGAGTTCGACACAGTGTCGGTGCTCAGCTTCTCTCCATATCAGGCAGGCTTACTAAACTGGCCCGTTAATCCCTAGAGGTTGCTCTTTTTTCTCTCTGTGTGTCAGAGTAACGACCATACGAGAAACTGACTAGCAGTCTTTATCTGCTCTTGTGTTTTGTTGTTTTTGCGTTAGATCTAAAGTTCTCTGGCTTTTGGGGCAAAATTGATGGGGTGGGTGATAAAACCACGCAAAAAAATTTGTTTCATTTTTTTCGATCGTTTGGAGTTCACTAAATGGGAGTTATATACTTAACGTCTTTATAGTAGTTTAGAAGACTCAATATACAACCAGTTTCTCAGAGGGAGGTTTAACCGATGTGCGAGTCCAAAAATAAGCTCAACCACTAGAGTTAAGTAGACCCACAGCCAGTTAGGCGCCATCTATAGCTGCTCGTAGGAAACCACATGGGGGGAAAGGTATAAATAACTTGGGTACTTGAATTTTGTTCGGGTAGCGGCCCATAAGCCAGCTCTTTTCGATTACCAACTGCGAAGGAATTTTTAACGTGCTCGACACTGAACACGGGAGTCCGATCTCATTATCCAGAGTTCAGGGGAATTTTGACTCGAAGATATACGTCACAACAATCCGGTCTCTACCGTGATTAGAACCCGCGAGCTCTAGCACCCAAGACAGACACCTTACCTCGAGACCACTGAGCCCCGTCCTCTTGACCACTGAGTACCCCCATCCCTATAATTGAGAAATGAATGCTGTGTGCCCTTGTAGTTACTGCACAGTGTGCACGACAGGTTTTCATTTAACTCCAGAAAGGCTTATAAAAACATGTAATATTGTACTGGCGGTGCTTTAAAAGTAGAAATATTTTTTTTCTCATTATTTCTTTATTTTCATATTACTTGTCCTTTTATTTGTTGAGCGTCTGAGATAGAGCGCTTGCTACTTACTGGAAATGTAGCAGGCTCCACAAGGTCCAAGATTTGGCAGTAGATTAGTACCAGTTATACGGTGAACAGTGATGCACGTCATTGGGCAACACAGCTAACAAACAGCTGCAACATAGTCCAGTTGAGTCTAGAACAGTTAGTTCCAAACGAGTTAATTAACTGACTTTAGCTTTATTTTACAATTATTTTGTGAAACTTTGAAGCTACATAGTAGGTTGTTAGTAGCAGTAACAATAGTAGTAGTAGTAGTAGTAGTAGTAGTAGTAGTAGTAGTAGTAGTTGTAGTAGAAGGAAATGAAGTAGTAGAAGTAGTAGTAGTAGTAGAAGTATAGTAGTATAAGTAATAGAAGATGTAGCAGTAGAAGTAGTAGTAGTAGTAGTAGAAGTAGCAGTAGTAGTAGAAGTAGTAGTAGTGGTAGCAGTAATAGTAGTAGTTGTGATTAGTAGAAGTAGCAGTTGTAGTAGTAGTAGTAGCAGTTGTAGTACTAGTGGTAGTAGTAGTAGCTGTTGTAGTACTAGTAGTAGTAGTAGTAGTAGTAGTAGTAGTAGTAGTAGTAGTAGAAGTAGCAGTTGCAGTAGTAGTAGTAGTAGTAGTAGAAGTTGTAGCAGTAGTACCGGTTATTATGGTTGTTGTTGAGGAAATAAAATAATTAACAGTGAATAAAATCGCATCAGTTAAAAAAAACAATCAAGTTTGTGGAAGACAACCATGAGATCATTGGAAGATGAACAGAAAACGTACACATAGATAGCATCAATTTTGAGTAAACAATCAACAAATGACACGAGACCTACATTTTATTACAACTTGAAGTAAAAAGAAAAGAATTTCGAACAAAGATTGCTTGGATAAACAACACAGCAATACAAACTTTGAGGGTAGCTATAACAGATGTTTTCAAATAGACATCTGAGGCGAGCAAAGGTTACATCCTGTGTTATAAGATGCACGTAAACTGTGGATAGATGATACACATATAGTATGTATGTATGAGTGTGTATGCTTATGCGTATCATTAGCTGACTAACATTAATGTAGTGTATAGAATACGATATACACATGCCACAAGTTGTCAAATACATGAGCCTGCAAACATATATATTGTGTGTGTCTTTATACATATGTGCCTCCATCAATCATCAATGTACGAGGAGTGTTCAAATTAAACCAGACTGAAATCCACCAAGTGAACATACGTACGATGCGCACGATGACGTCCCTGCTAGTGTAAACAGCACATACCAACCGTCAAGGTTGCAAAATTTCATAATCCTCCGACTCATAATTTCCTCCGCAGACCGTTGAAAGCATGGCGGCTGTGATATGGAATCAGTCCAGAGTTGATCAGCGAGCTGTGATTCGGCTTCTTAGAGCTGAAGGATGTCGACCAGTTGACATTTATATATACACAGTTATTTGCCCATCACGAAGCGATAATGGCCACAACATCAGACGGTTTTGTGTTAATAATGTGACGTGTGCTGTATGTAGATTATAATGAGAAAGTATATGCGCTGGTCATCAAACTCACTCTTATATATATATATATATATATATATATATATATATATATATATATATATATATAATATATATAAATATATATATACACATATATAATAGTTCCCTGTAGAGCATTGGCGCTGAGAGCAGTGGAAGTAGGAGCTGGCGACTGTATTCTTTGAGAATAAAAAGTTACTTGAATGTTGGTTGATGAGCCAGTTCACTCCAGGGTAACCACAGTTAGGTCGGCAAGAAAGCAATAAGTTGATATTCACTATAGGAGGAAAACTTGTCTAGATTGGAGGTAGATGTCAGATTAACCCTTCTGGTACCAGGCATACGTGATAGGGGTTAGATTCGACAACATCACGATATCACATTTACAATGACAGTGTGTGTGGATATTGCAGCCAATAAGATACTAGATGGGTGGGATCTATCAAATTAGATGGTGGTTAACCAATCAACTGGGGAGGATTGCTCGACAGCAATTTTTGTTTCTAGAACTAAGAAAAGAGTATATTAAAGAGAACGTAGAAAGAGATTGAGGAGATTCAGAAAGAGAAAACGTATTGGGTGGTTATCCCATCATATACCTAGAGCTTCACATTCACGCTCAAACTTGCAAATGATGGACATCAAATAGGAAATAGGAGAAAGAGATTTGATCATATGCGAGTGTGAAGATTTGTCTGGGTACTCATTGAAATTGTTATAGAAGGCAGTCCGACTGCTCTTCATGAGCATTGCATTGATGTCTGTTATGGGAACAGTGGCCCTTCTACGATAGAAGTCTCTAGTCTCGTGATATTGGTTGAAAAAAGGATTCTTTCAGATTTTTGGACTAAAATCTCAAAGTCTTTAGTTTCGTGAAATTGGTTATAAAAAGAGGTTCTTCCAGAACAATGGGACAAATTCCCGATCATTGGTAACCCATTTGTATACGGTCGGCAGCATAAAGCAGTCAACGCTAACTGAGGACGGCAGATCATCACCAAGGTAAACGACGGACGGAGAAATGACACAGACATCGAGTTAGCTAGAAGCACTAAGTTGTTACAAGATAGTATTAGATTAAGGACATGATTTATGTTATTTCAAATATGAGACTTAGAACGTGGGTGTACATTAGTTCGGAGGTGACATCAAAAGCTCTTGCTTGAATCCCTTGTGTTAGTTTAGTATGTGATATTTATTTAGTTAGTAGTTCTTTCCATTTGTTGATATTGTGTAACAATTATTCATGCTAATAAATGATACTATTTTGTCCTAACGGTTAACGATAGTTTGAGTGTTTTCTGTGATTGAAGTGTAACGTCATACAGCCTATGTTGTAACTCAGTTTATCCTAAGCCTAACCTGCCATATATATATATATACTTACAATACATACACGAACATATGTATACTTTCATGCATTTATTCAAACACCCACACCCACGAAGCCGCACAATCATATACATAACCGCACACACACTCACACTCACACCATGCACTCAAACTACCACATACACACCCACGCATCAACCCCCTCCCCCATACACACCTTCATAGCCACACAACCACATACACACCCACACTCCCACTCACACTCACGCAGTCACACACACAAACACACACACACACACACACTCACCCACGCACTCACACATCCACACACACACACCCACGCATCCACACACACACACCCACGCAACCACACACCCCCATACACATCCACACACACAAAATAGTTCTATCACACGCTGATCATCTGCTCGATGACCATCGCTTGGATCAGCCCAGATTGCAGGATGGGCTTAAGATGGCGTTTGTGGAATGAAACTGATTAAACGAACTTCACATGGATGTCTTGAAGATGGGCAGCCAGTAAACTTGAGGATTCTAGTCGTGACAGGGCCTGAACGGGACAGGAGAAGATAAAGTCAGATTTAATTACCCTGGCCCAATCAGTGTCCCCTTCTCTGATTCAGTCTCCTTTCGGAACGTTGAAGAGCCAAACCCTAGACACACACTGCCTGTGGGTCCGTCACATTCGCCTGGGGTTGAATGTTAATAAATATAGCTATAGCAAGATGCCTATAGGTTAGTTTGCCTTTAATATGAAGTAACGGACATCAATTTCGCGGTGAAGTCGCTTTATGCTAATACTTACTGGGTTCTCAGTCTTGTCTGTCAACTCAACTTAACCCACTATCACTTTCGATGTCACGATACGTTTGTTGTCAATGAGTTGGTTCTACAAATCCCCAATTATGTGGTTTTATATACATCGTTGCCTTTGTTGAGAAGTAATTGATGTCCCCTTTGCTGTGACTTCTCTTAAGTTTGACGTGCGCCTGAGCTCGGGCAAAGTGATACCTAACTTGAAAGATAGTGTCAAAATATCATGCTTTTAGGGGGATGCCAAGGATGAGCGGGAGAGGAAGAATTGCTAACAATTCAGTACTTGTATTTCTACCCCAGCTAATTTTAAACATAGAAAGATGGACTATCATTTATAGGAATCATGATAACAGAAGCCATTGTAGTTTTTTGAAGTAACAAGAATAAATAGAATCATATACGAAGGTATTCGCTGATAAGTAGGTACAACACCAGTGACCTCATTAAGTGACAACAAACCAACTGGTTCGGCCACGGAACACGTCAAATACCTGATATTATACCCCAGAAAACAGTACTATTTAGATAAAACAGAGGAAAACACAAACATGCTAACAAATCTAAAATAAAAGACGAAAGAAGATCGTGCTTTCAAATTGGTGTAATATGTGCAGGTAGTAAACTAATGTATTGACTATTGAGCATAATCATATAATGTAAAAATCTTTCAATAATAATACATATCGTAAAACTATTTTATATAAATAATCTAGAGGCAAAGACAAATGTGTTGATTGTTACTGGAAGTTTTTTAATACAAATATGGCAGAAACGGGAGAGCTGGCCAAAGATCGAACGATGTACAAATCGCCTATTTCAGAGCGACGTTCTGCAAAGCACGTGCTACATGAAGATGATGTAATACACCGTGGCGTAACTCTTGATATTGAACAAAGTGGAGACAATGAGAAAGAGTCCAAAGCGAGAAAGCATTCACGATACACGATGAAGCAATGTCACTGTGACAAAGGGGCACTGAAAGATGTGGCTTCTGCTGAAATCATCTAATGGGGCTTTCTTCTGTTCCAGGAAATCCCTCAAAGCAATGCCTCTTTAATGCAAGATGAGACGAGTCACTTAGTGCAGGGATTCTCAAACGCACATAAATATGGGAACAATCATATACATGCCGACAATATCGATGTATGTGTGTTTTTCAGGTACAGAGTAGTTCAAAAGCCTGCATGCACATTGAACAAAGATCTGTGTTAGATACACTTTCAAAAGTTTTTTTTTAACACAAAATGTATAGACATCACTATCATCTCTGGATCAGGAAGATGAGACAAGAATGCAATGAAATTTTAGAACGTTCCATAAAAAAAGAAGAAACAAACGCTGCGGATGGAACCTTTTGAGTCACACTGCAAGTTCAAATCAAGTGATCTGATTTGTTGGCTTTTTAAATGATATATTTGACGAGCTTCAGTTCAGAGGGCGTAACTTGAGAATCTGAAGCTGTTTTAGCTATTTGACAGGAGGGGGTGAGTCACCTGACGGAACTGATGACAAAATGTTGGTTGTAGTCAAG
Source organism: Ariolimax columbianus (assembly GCA_036924085.1). Taxonomy (NCBI): domain Eukaryota; kingdom Metazoa; phylum Mollusca; class Gastropoda; order Stylommatophora; family Arionidae; genus Ariolimax; species Ariolimax columbianus. The sequence continues at coordinate 11,093,559 of JAVGWX010000013.1, forward strand.
GAAGCTTGAGTACCATACTCAAATGGCAATTTTGAATTGGAGGACATTTAAAAGCATCGGTAACACAACTGTGTTGTCATGTTGCAACATGGGAAACAAATCTGTGTTGTCATGTTGTAACATGGGTAACACATCTGTGTTGTCATGTTGTAACATGAGTAACAAATCTGTATTGTCATGTTCTAATGTCGGTAACAAATCTGTGTTGTCATGTTGTAACGTCGGTAACAAATCTGTGTTGTCGTGTGGTAACTTCGGTAACAAACCTGTGTTGTCATGTTGTAACGTCGGTAACAAATCTGTGCTGCCATGTGGTAACTTCGGTAACAAACCTGTGTTGTCATGTTGTAACGTCGGTAACAAATATGTGTTGTTATGTTGTAACGTCGGTAACAAATATGTATTGTTATGTTATAATATTTCTTCATTTATTGAGAATGAGTGACTTATGGGTTGTAAGATTGGTTTAATTTCTATGCCCCGGCCACAACACCAGACATCATGTTCCCAATGTTCGGACACATAAACTGCCTTTTCATTCTCCCTCAACATGAAATCCATACTGCATGTTTCCAGAAGGTTTATGAATGTCATCCGGTGGGCTGAATATTGTATGTCTTCACAGTCGTACGTCTCCTGATCTCTGGATGCCATCTCTTTAAGCTCTTGCTTTATACACCATCTGTTCGTTGAATGACTTCCCTGGTGTGTAAGTCAAGTGGTGTCCAGGCGCAGGATTTTCTCGCAACTCGATCCAGGGGATGGAGTTTATTTCAGTTTTCTTGCGACGTAGTCTGGGACTAGTAGTAATGGCTGAGTGTTGTCTGTAAGAATCTTAGTCTATATTTAAATCTTGTGCACTGGACCTGGTGTCTATACACAGTGTGCTTTAGGTCGCTTACCTGTTTCTCTCCTATATTTTCTGATGTGACACTTCTTCTGTGGTTATGTGGTGCTAAGCCGATTATGGCGTTTGTTCTTTTAGATGCAGCAGGTTTTAGGCGCCGTGTAATTATCCTGCCAGTCTCATTTATTGCTGTCTTAGCCAGTTTGATTCGTGCAGAGATTTTCCAAACTGGGTAAGCATGCAGAGCTACTTGATTCATACGTGCAGAGGTTTTCCAAACTGGGTAAGCATGCAGAGCTACTTGATTCATACGTGCAGAGGTTTTCCAAACTGGGTTAGCATGCAGAGCTACTTGTTTCATACGTGCAGAGGTTTTCCAAACTAGGTTAGCATGCAGAGCTACTTGCTTCATACGTGCAGAGGTTTTCCAAACTGGGTTAGCATGCAGAGCTACTTGTTTGATACGTGCAGAGGTTTTCCAAACTGGTTTAGCATGCAGAGCTACTTGCTACATACGTGCAGAGATTTTCCAAACTGGGTTAGCATGCAGAGCTACTTGCTTCATACGTGCAGAGGTTTTTAAAAATGGGTTAGCATGCATAACTACTTGCTTCATACGTGAAGAGGTTTTCCAAACTGGGTTAGCATGCAGAGCTACTTGCTTCATACGTGCAGAGGTTTTTTGCAAACTGGGTAAGCATGCAGAGCTACTTGCTTCATACGTGCGGAGGTTTTCCAAACTGGGTTAGCATGCAGATCTACTTGCTTCATACGTGCAGAGGTTTTCCGAACTGGGTAAGCATGCAGAGCTACTTGGAAACACACAGCAAGTGTTGACGTTTGGAGGATGTCTGGGTGCGCCATCCATATTTTGCCAGCTGAAACAATATTTGAAAGTCTTCGCGGTACAGTACAACCATCAAGCTCAGAATGCAAACGAATTGTGTACTGTCTAGGTTTTTATATGGTTCGGTGTTCTGGAGATTTACATACATTCTATTCCAATTTGTCATCTGTTCACACAAAACTCATATAACTTGTCTGGTTTAATAATAATACTAATATATAAAACTATTTGCCTGTAACGACCAAGAGGAAATGGAAATCCTGATGACACATTGGCAAAAATTGAATCGACCATGTTCTAGGAAGAGAGCCTGGCACTATCATCAAAACATCCATGCTGTAAACTCTAGATGGAAGGCAAAAGAATTTTGACTTAAGGTAAGTTGGCAAACAATCGTAGAAGCTGAAATGGAGGTCATGAACCAGAGATGGCGGGATGTACGAAAGATGGCCTCATACTGAGCGAAGCTGAGGGAGTTTGTTGTTGCCTCAAAAAGGCAAACATGAGACATGGTCCCTAACTGTCAAGTCGGCCATTAATCAAGAATCGAAGAAGAAACGTTAAACTCTAAAACTGACCGGAACACTAAGGTCAATATGACATAATTTCTATATAGTAGAAAAGTTCGACAAAAATTAGTCTCTTCAATTCTACTTCTATCGAAATAGATCCACAATCTTGATATTATGACTCAGATTATTTGAATTATCAGCTTTTTGATATCTCGTTATCAGAACGTAAATAATTTCAATCATCGTCTTGTTTGTTGTCTCGCTATTATAACTCAATGTAGTTTTTTCGATTATCGGCCTATTTGATATCTCGCTATTATAACTAAATGAAGTACTAGATAACTGGATAAGATGGCCGGGCCGTAGTGGCTGTGCTCTCAATTTTCTCCGTTGTTTGTATCGATTTTTCTGACGTTTGGTGGTTCCTATTCGGATTATATTTCACAACTCCTTCACCAGGTAGTATTAAGGACCTTAGTCTGTGGAATTGATGTGCTTTCGATCGGTTATTCTGTTTGTTATGCTGCATTTCGCTGCATTTCATGCCTGGCTCAAGCCGTCGGAGTTCAGACCATCACGGAGTTTAACGTTCCGCCTCGCTGCACACCAGAATTCAGTCCAGATTATCACTACTCAAGGACCTTTCTGCTCTTACTGAAGCCGACTCCCTCCTTCCCCCCCCCCTTTCCATCCCCTCCATAGGAGGTTACGCGATACCTCTCCTACGCCTACGCGAACATTATTATTATTATAACTCGATGTCGATTTTTCGATCATCAGGTGATATTTCTGTTACTAGTATTATGTTTGATTCCGTTGTATTCTGCTATGTGCGCTTGTAGTATTACTTTAGATGTTTTGCTTTTTTCATGATTTCGCAGAGACTCAGTTTGAATTCGATTTACTGATGTCCCAGCGGCTTTGTGTGTTGGAATTGCTTCAGTTCAAATGTCATCTCCGCATCGAAGTTCGGAGCAATCTATCTCCAATGTACCTTATCTCTTGCTGTAATTGTGCAATCTGAATTGCTTTTTAAAGCTCATCTCCTGATGTTATCCATCCACTTATACCGTTGCCTGCTTCTTGAACGACTGCCATGTACCCTTATCCTCCAATAAAGCCTTCGACAAAGAGGTATGTCTTGCTATATGGCCAACATAACGTAACTATTCAACATGATTTCGGGGAGGAAGACTAACGTCTGATCAGGCAAAACATACTGATCAGACATATTAGTCAGGGTCAGGCAAAACATACTGATCAGACATATTAGTCAGAGTCGGGCAAAACATACTGGCCAAGACCCTCACCTCGGCTTCCTAGTAGCTCTCCCTGGAAACGGGCTGTTTCCATGGCAGCTTGACTAACGAGGTGAGGGATGGACGTGGCCCCCGTAGTAGTGAGTGACACGCAGATGAAGCCAAGCAAAGCACAACCGCCTGGAGGACGCTGGTCGACCTTCATCAGCACGCTCGGGATGTGAGGAAAGCTACTACAACCCGCCACGTAACGACCCTTTCAGGGCGCACAAAAGAGTAACTTACTCATTGTGGACATTTGTAAAAAACAACAACCCTGGTTTCGAACATTATTTCTCTTTTCATCCCCAACCTTTTCAATACCTCTACATTTGTTTCCTTCTCTTTCCAAGAAATGCGACCCAATCTTCTATATACCCTCATTTCAAATGCTTCAATACTATTTTTCAACTTTCTATTCTGAGCCCATGTTTCTGTGCCATAAATCAGGGACAAGTATACATAACACATGACAATTCTCATTTTCAAATAATGATTTATTATTACTATTATTATACAATATACTGCTCTTTTATTATGGCTTAATTTGATTGGAGAATTTGCCAACAAAATAATTTATCTTCAACGTATGTAACTGTAAAACTAGAGATCGTGTGCTGTCATAGCCCTGTTTATTAGTGGTGTGTCACTCTAAACCAGCGTTACTAAATGTTATTGCGCTTTCTAATCTGCTCTCAAAGACCTTGATTAAACGACAGATTTGCAAAATTTCCGAGAAAGACTGAGGATTTAGTGCTTCTGCAAGAACAGTGAAACTCAATATTGAATTATTGATTCAATTGTTCGGCTCTTAAAGCAATGGGAATTGAAAATTGAATAACTCACAGGCTTGCTCTATTCTTTAAAATAAAAAATAATAAAGATAAAAATGTATGCATTTTTAACACATCACGGCAGCGAGACAAGCTGTCTGCTCCTGAAAAATATTTTTTCCAAAGTGTAGGATGCATGTGGCAATTTTATGTTCTTCAGAAAAATCCTTCGTCTACCATTTTGACCTACATACCAGAAATGTAAGTATCGATATGAACATGTTTTAATATATAAAGTATCGATATCAGGTTTCAAATGTTAAAATTGCAATAAAAAGACCAGACCTGGGTCACATGTCTATAGATGAAGCTTAAAACGAGAGGAATTTTTAGGAAAATAGAAAGTGAACATTTTAACCTCAATTTGCCAAAGGAAAAAGTTACGATAATATAATAATCTAAACTGTAGTGTCAAGACATCTACAGCATAAGGAAATCCAAAATGGAGACACGATTCTTGGCGTGATTGCAAAAAGGTAGACCATGACTAAAGCTGAAACGTTTTACTAAGAAGAAGTCCATCAACATACTGCAATGTTCTTCCTTACGTCACCATTCGATGTTGCCAAAGCATCAGATGTATCGTTATACGTTATACCCGGTTACAGTTGAATCCAGATTTCTTCCCCTTTCAGCCAAAGACAGCATCTGTCTTCTATACCGTGTTAACGCTCCCATGTCTTTGGTTGTTACGACACGACCGGTAGGACAGGTGAGACAATACCTTCAGACCAGGTGAGACGCTACCTACAGACCAGGTGAGACACTACCTACAGACCAGGTGAGACACTACCTACAGACCAGGTGAGACACTACCTACAGACCAGGTGAGACACTACCTACAGACCAGGTAAGACACTACCCGCAGACCAGGTGAGACACTATCTGCAGCCTAGGTGAGACATTACCTGCAGACCAGGTGAGACACTACCTACAGACCAGGTGAGACACTACCTACAGACCAGGTGAGACACTACCTGCAGACCAGGTGAGACACTACCTACAGACCAGGTGAGACACTACCTACAGACCTCGTGAGACACTACCTACAGACCAGGTGAGACACTACCTACAGACCAGGTGAGACACTACCTACAGACCAGGTGAGACACTACCTGCAGACCAGGTGAGACACTACCTACAGACCAGGTGAGACACTACCTACAGACCAGGTGAGACACTACCTGCAGACCAGGTGAGACACTACCTACAGACCAGGTGAGACACTACCTACAGACCAGGTGAGACACTACCTACAGACCAGGTGAGACACTACCTGCAGACCAGGTGAGACACTACCTGCTAAACAGGTGATTTGTCGCCAGTGGTCCTTGTCCTGTATGAATTATAATCTGTTGTTTACGAGTTCATGTACCCAGATCCTTCTGGATTTAGGGCAACAACGATTCTCACATTCGGTTCTCCTCCCCAACAAGACAACGAGGAGTTGGAGGGCTGCTATCAGAAACTTTGCGCTGGCTAGAGTTTTTGTTGTTAAAAAGCTTGTCTTTTGCAGAATGTCGCTTCGTTAACCTGTTTGGCTGTCTTAAGTTTCTTGGATATAAGAACGGTAGGCTGCCATTATTTTTCGTCAGCGGAGGAGTGATCACACCGAGAAAAACTCTCATGTGTGCCAAATTGGACATGGCTAAATTGGAACCTGGTAGGTTGGGATTGTGAAATGGAGTTTACATCACTAGACCACGGGGGCTGCTAGAATTGACAGCTTATGCTTAATTCAAGTCTGGGTTACGGCAATTTCATAACTAGTTTATTGTCTGTTCTGACAAGGAAGAAGCAACGTCCATATTTCTATACATTCACAAGAGCCAAGTTTTGATTCTAAGATCGAACAGTGCACCTTAATGTCTGCCTGCTTCAGGGTCACGACACGGCTAACAGTTGCTATAGAAAGCATGATGGGAGTATTAATGATTGAGCCACCATAAATGGTAACTAAGCTTGTGCAACCATTTCTAGACATGAGCGAAGGCTTAACAGCTTCCATCGAAGACTCTTTTGATCCATCTTATTCATTTCATGGAGGAATAGGGTGACGTTAGGTTAATACTCTCACTAGTTTCCCAAGACTACGATAGCTTGGTCATGTGTGCCACATGGAAGATGGTCGCATCTCTCTATGGACAGGCGACTGATGACATGGGAACATCCGATCGACCACAACTTCCATTCAAAGAGTTATGTAAACGGGGCATGTAGGCACTTGAACAAAAGTCTGGCATCTTGAGAAGTCGATGCTGTATACCGATCCTATTGGAGGTGTAATTTGAATAGCCGTCTCAGTATGGGCGAAAAGAAGCAACTGCAACACTGTGAGGCGAATCGACAACGCCAGCGACAAGAAATCCGATCATTCATCAGAGTGTGGCTGTTCCAAGTGCGTATCATCTTATAGTCAGTCTTGACTGAAAAATGGGTTCCTTATTTACTAACCTACAATTTGATAGGAGGGAAATATAACTAAACACAGCTGAATAAAGTGGAAACTAGAAAGGCGCTTAAGAGGTACTGACGACATCATCTTGTAAAACAGTGTTATAACAAATATATTAGAAAGAGCATTCACATATTTTGGCAGGCTTTCTGCAAGTAAGTAAATTGAAGCCACTGCTATATGCTTCTATCTGAGCGTGAAAGGAATGATGATGATAATACATAACATATAAAGATTAGCTAGGTCAAGGGGAGAGCATTATATGGAAGTACCAAGGGCACGGGGTTATAACAGTACTTGCGTCTTAATTAATTTACCCCAATCAAGAGAAATATCTTTTTTAGCACCGAATTTGAGGTATTGATGTCACATAATAGTTCACTTTTTAACTGCTGCGGGTGTCTAACATTCTGCGAGAATAGACGAGAATTTCTGCAGCCGTTTATTCCTAGTCTTAGAAGGAATTTCTGAAATCTGTCAACGTTGTTCCACGATAAGGAGAGTAGCATCCAGTTTCTACATCAGCATGACATTATCTATGCTATCCGACGATGTAATAACAACCATGTTACCTATCCCTAAACCTAGTCATAACCTAATCCTAACCCTAACCCTAATCCTAACCCTAGCCCTAATAATAACCATAAGCATAACCATTCGCAAAACTGAATATATCCATCCTTTCTATACTTCTATCTTTAAGTCTTTACTTATATATTTCAAATAAAATGATATCGACCTGTCCTCCCTCTCCTTGAGCCAAAAATGGAATGCCCCGTTACGTGCGATGGGAACCCAGGAAACTTTCTGGGGTGAATTAAGACACAAGTACCACAGCACGATCTGCATTGAGAATCAGAGAGAAATGTAGCGATAGAAATAGTGAACAGCAGAGAAAGGAAAAAAGAACGATATAAATAGAGAAGAATAAAGGAAAAGGGCAGTGTGGCGGATGTGTGTGCCGGACACACTGAACTTCAAGCAAGGTGGACATTTATGGCTTCTGGTACATTCCTGGAGTATTTCGATCTCCGAGAGAAGACTCAAGAAACTATACAAACATTCGATTAGATATTTATTGCTGCAAATAATAGGCTAACTTTATGTGTACGCTAGAAATGTGCTAGATCCTCGTAGGCTTGCCACTAGTTGTCTATACTAAGGCTACAGTATTTGTTCCAGTCAGTTGTTTGTCAGCCAATGAGATCTTCTATAGAAATGCACAAGTATTGCTTTGAGTATTGGGACGATTGTTCTGACCACGTGTGCTCCAGTTGCACAGTACAAGAACGTTAAGCTGTTCCAGATAACAGAGCGAGTCCTGCTGATTGGCAGGCTATTTTTATCTCTTCAATCAAGGTTTCCCGGTTTTCTGCTTACAATTAACGTCAAGACGGAAACGTCAACCCCCGCGTGAACGCAAAACGGAAAAATGGAGAATACAGATGAAAGCAAAGAAATGAGGCGGTGTGAAAGAAACTCGAGTCAAAAGTTTCAAACCGTGGTAGTGGTTGAGAGATAAACTTGGATTGAAGACGGAGAAAGCATGAACAAAGATCCGGAGAAATAGAAAATGAGCACCCTAAGAACGACATTTTCCATGTATCCCAAGAAGCTTCCGTCCCGCCTTTTCCGTTCTGGAATCACTTCCGGCGTACGCGTTAATTGGGCAGATTACTTCCCTTTTCTCACGTACTGTTTTTATCATTACTTCAGAGCTTACTACTTTCCAGAGGTCTCTCACGTTTTAGACCAGAAGTGAGACAATGCCACATTCATTCATTCATTATATCTATCTATCTATCTATCTATCTATCTATCTATCTATCTATCTATCTATCTATCTATCTATCTATCTATCTATCTATCTATCTATCTATCTACCTATCTATCTATATATCTATCTATCTATCTATCTATCTATCTATCTATCTATCTATCTATCTATCTATCTATCTATCTATATATCTATCTATCTATCTATCTATCTGTCTATCTATATATCTATCTATCTATCTATCTATCTAGCTATCTATCTATCTATCTATCTATCTATCTATCTATCTATCTATCTATCCATCAACAATTTCTATCTATTTATCTATCTTTCTATCTATCTATCAAAAATATATTTATATCTTTTTCGTCTGCTGTCTGTCTAACTGTAACCGTATCTCCCTTTATCTATTTTCTTTCCATATTCCAATACATATATACCTGTCTCTCTCTCTCTCTCTCTCTCTCTCTCTCTCTCTCTCTCTCTTCCTGTCTCGCACATACACACCCACACATATCCACACAATGACACTCACTATAGAGCACCCACCCACATACACTTGTGAACATCAAACTTCCATTGTCACTCCGGTCAGATGCAATGTGTGCAACTTACAACTCAATCACGTATAGAGAACTTGCACCAAAACGGTTATCTGCTCTTCTGTAATTATGTCTTGAAATTGCTAGCTTCCTGCACAACCCTACTATGTCTTATTTTATTACATGTACAGTTGGGTGTAAGTGGTACTATTCTTTCCTTCCCAGTTAAAGAACAAAGTCGGCCTTCTTTCCGCTTACATAAAATATCTACAAAATTACAAAAAATAGCTATAAAAATTGCACAAAATATCTAAAACATTCTATAAGATATCTGAAACATTACATAAAATATCTATACAATTAGATCAAATATCTATACAATTAGATCAAATATCTATAATATTACATAAAATCTCTATAGAATTGTATAAAACATATTTACAATTACATAAAATATATACCAAATTACGTATATTTTTAAATATATATATATATATATATATATATATATATATATATATATATATATATACATTAAATTACATAGAATATCTGCAAATTACATAAAGTGTCTACACAATTATATACAATATCTATGAAATTACATAAAATATCTATACATTTTCATAAAATATCTTTAAAATTAAATTAAATATCCATAAAATTACAAAATATATGTAAAATTACATAATATATGTAAAATTACATAATATATATATATATATATATAAAATGACATAACATATTAATAAAAATACAAAACAATATTTAGTGCCTGCTCGCATAGAACACAAACAAAAGCCATTCAAACTACATTTTAAAAAACCATGTTATATTAGCCTAGACTTGACATTGAAAAAAACTGTCTTTGTTAACGATTTGGTTTAGTCGTTTCTCCTCTCCCGTGCAGTGAAGAGTCTTTGACAGTGGAGTCGCTATCGCTGAAAGGGGGTGGGGTAGGGGTTTGCTATAGCCGAGGGAGGGGTGGGGTGGCTATAGATGACAGGAAAGAGGGGGGTGGAAAGGTCAGTTTTCGAATTTAGTGTTTGAATCGTCTCAAGGTCGGAAAGGAGGTTTGTTCTATTGGAGATGGACGAAACAGCTCGAGATCCCGCGAAAACGATGTGCTAGTAAATCGATGAGTAAGCTATTAGCCTCTGTTCGGACAAACCTCTTACAGAAATGAAATACCAGTTTAATGACCTGATTTAGTATCTTCTCGTCTAGAATGTGGAGATATTGGCCCACCAGTTTAATGACCTGCTCACCTAGACTTATGAGATATTGGCCCACCAGTTTAATGACCTGCTCACCTAGAATGTGGAGATAATGGCGACCGATTTAATGACCTGCTCACCTAGAATGTGGAGATAATGGCCCACCGGTTTAATGACCTGCTCACCTAGAATGTGGAGATAATGGCCCACCGGTTTAATGACCTGCTCACCTAGAATGTGGAGATAATGGCCCACCGGTTTAATGACCTGCTCACCTAGAATGTGGAGATAATGGCCCACCGGTTTAATGATCTGCTCACCTAGAATGTGGAGATAATGGCCCACCGGTTTAATGACCTGCTCACCTAGAATGTGGAGATAATGGCCCACCGGCTTAATAACCTGCTCACCTAGAATGTGGAGATAATGGCCCACCGGTTTAATGACCTGCTCACCTAGCATGTGGAGATAATGGCCCACCGGTTTAATGACCTGCGAGCTAGGAATGTAGAGCAGCAGTCCGTCTATTTAATGACGCAGTCTTTATCACATTATTGGACCGCTCACTGAAGTGCCCTTTTAAACAGTTTTGGTCAGGACAAACTGACAGGATCGACCTAATCTAATATTCCCCGTTTCCCGACTAAACTGACTTCGTAGGCGCCATTTTGAAACTTCCTGAGCTCAATACAAAAAAACAAAAAATATGCATAGTTGAATTTTAACTGTGTTTTATTTAATTCACAATGTACTTAGACCCGCCATCTTTTTGTGTCTTTGTATTCATCACCTTTTTAGTGCTAGACAAATCAGATTTTCTTATCTTTCATGATAGTTTCGCGTTGAAAAGCTGCACATACTTCTATAATCGTTATGTTCATGAAGGTTCCGACAACCTTTTTCACATCTTTAACTTCAATCTGCTAGGTTCGGTCTATCATGATCAATAACCGTGCTAGAATATTATCATAAAAATCTTTCTAATTTCAAATATCCATATTTATATTAATGTTCTAAATGTATGTTAAAGTTTACATTTCATGATATATGCGAATATATACAACAATGATTCAATCACATATTCATACATACATAGATAATACATACAAAGATACATATGTACATGTGATACTGTTTGTAAAGCCTTCTATCAGTCCCAGCTTGTTACTCAAAGTTTGTGATATTGTTTGTATATTATTCTATCAGTCCCAGCTTGCTACTCAAAGTTTGTGATATTGTTTGTATAGCATTCTATCAGTCTCAGCTTGTTACTCAAAGTTTGTGATATTGTTTGTATAGCATTCTATCAGTCCCAGCTTGTTACTAAAAGTTTGTGATATTGTTTGTATAGTATTCTATCAGTCCCAGCTTGTTACTCAAAGTTTGTGATATTGTTTGTATAGTATTCTATCAGTTTCAGCTTGTTACTCAAAATTTGTGATATTGTTTGTATAGCAAACTCTATCAGTCTCAGCTTGTTACTCAAAGTTTGTGATATTGTTTGTATAGCATTCTATCAGTCCCAGCTTGTTACTCAACAATTGTGACGTTTATCCTGTGTAATTAGTTGACATGTGACCACGCGTTAGTTGTGGTGTTGTTCACTGGCAGCGTTTTGTCGATTATGAATGTATGTACACGCGCAGTTCGTCTGTCAGCATTGATTGAATATACGCCTCAGAGCGTCGGTAGTAAGGAGCTTGCTGAACACAGTAAGGGTGCTGGGTTCGAACCCTGTTATAAACACTCCCCAGTTTATCCTGCTGTAAATAGTTTGATTTACTGTTTGGAACGAAAGGCAGCGCTAAATGCAACAGTCCACCCCAACTCATAAACAAGCTGAGACCTCGTACAATGACGTCTCCAACACGAGAACTTGGTCAGCTGTGTTGGTTATGGGACTGCCTTGACCTAATTTCTTTTACGGGTATGCCCTTATACTGCACCCATGAGTATCGATACTCTCTCGTCATTCACAGACAGAGACTGAAGACTTTCAATTGCCATTCTGCGTATTCATTCTGAAGTCTTTGGTTTCTCGAATTCATTAGAGTATACTTCTTCCAAGGCCAGATAAATGGATGTTTGTAGAGCACTACACAACAACTAATACACGTACAGAATCCATAACATTGTAGTAGGTCAAAGGTAGTATATTGCAGTGGGTCAAATGTATTACATGGTAGTGGACCAAAGGTATTACATGGCAGTGGGTCAAAGGTATTACATGGCAGTGGGTCAAAGATATTACATGGCAGTGTGTCAAAGATAGCATATGGCAGTTGGTCAAATGTATTTCATGGCAGTGGGTAAAAGGTATTACATGGCAGTGGGTCAAATGTATTACATGGCAGTGGGTCAAAGGTATTACATGGCAGTGGGTCAAATGTATTAGTTGACAGTGGGTCATAGGTATTACATCGCAGCGGGTCAAAGGTTTTACATGGCAGTGAGTCAACGGTATTACATGACAGTGGGTCAAAGGTTTTACATGGCAGTGAGTCAACGGTATTACATGACAGTTGGTCAAAGGTATTACATGGCAGTGGATCAAAGATATTACATGGCAGAGGGTCAAATGTATTACATGGGAGTGGGTCAAATGTATTACATGGCAGTGGGTCAAAGGTATTACATGACAGTGGGTCAAATGTATTACATGGCAGTGGGTCAACGGTATTACATGACAGTGGGTCAAAGGTATTACATGACAGTGGGTCAAAGGTATTACATGACAGTGGAGTAAAGGTATTACATGACAGTGGGTCAAAGGTATTACATGACAGTTGGTCAAAGGTATTACATAGTAAAGGCCAAAGGGCGAGATCCCGGATGCTGGTGTATCCGTAGCATCAACAACAAATCCAGAGTACATTTTGGGTGCGAAGACTGGCATCAGGGTCAGGCTGAAGATAGTTTGTCCACGCTATGCACATTGAAACAGTATGTGTTACAGCAGCTTGGCCAATGCGGTGGAGATCTACGCTTTGTTCCCCGCAGCGGTTGATCTGTCAAAAAGCTAACCTGGTAATGTAGCGACGAGGTTATACCAAATAAAATTTACCAGCAGGTAGATCAGTGGAGAAAAAAACAAAAAATGGTTAAACTAAATGCAGCTTCTATCAAACTGAGAGGAAGAGCATTATAAGAGGTAGAGAGCTTAGGAAGCATCATAAATAAGACAGGTGGAGCAGATGGGGACGCAAAAGCAATGATACGTAAATAATAAAGAAAGAACTTTGGCATGTTAAAAACGAACTGAAATGATCAATGTATGCCAAGATCAAAATCTTCATTTTCAGTGTAAAAAAATACTTTAATATGGGGAAAAACATAGTGGATGACAACATTTAATATTAACAGATTCTAGGACTGGAGTGGTTCAACAAAGGTCACAACTCAAAGTTTATGGGAGACAACAGAACAAAGACAGGGGAAGCAAACAATCGTTGTAAGAAGATGGCGCTGAATAGGCCACACACTAGAAAAGTCCAAAGCTAGTCTCACCAAGCAATCTCTGTCGGGGATTTAACGTTGAAAATGAGGCAAACAAATTAAAAAAACCAAACGGATATAAGAGCTGGTGGCCGATACAACAAAATAAAGAAACAAGTAAAGGTTGGACAGAACTGTCGAAATTAGCACTGGACCAGTCTGCTTGGGAGACCTTTGCAACCAACTATAATAAGGGACACGATGAAGAAGCAGAAGAATAATCGGAGTACACATCTCCGATTACGATCAGTGTGTAAGGAGAGCAGCTACAAACTCGGTACCTTAGAAATTTCGCCAGAGCAAAGCCTTCAGTACGAGTGGCAATGGACACAAAGAAACATACAACTTCAGAAGTGCACTTTATAATCAGCTAAGTTTGTGAGTATGTAAACCAGCCTGTCTCTGATACCTGCTCTCCATCTCTGGTAATCTCTCCCACTGAACAACACACACTCGTCAACCCTCTACGGCACACGTGCTCGCTATTGTGAACGTGACGTTATTGCCTCGATATTCATTTACTCGGTAACCCCTACATGTGTTGTCTTATAGGTAAATGTTATAACTTACAACCACGCCTGTCACTCAATCACACACTCACTTACTCACTCACTCATTCACTAACTCACTCACTCGCGCTCCCACTCACTCACTGACTCACACACTCACTCACTCACTCACTCACTCCTTCACTCCCTCACTCACTCACTCTCCCACTCTCTCGCTCAGTCACTCACTCCTTCACTCACTCACTCTTCCACTCACTCCTTCACTCACTCCTTCACTCACTCACTCTCCCACTCACTCAGTCACTCACTCATTCACTCACTCACTCACTCTCCCACTCATTCTCCCACTCACACACTCACTCATTCACTCACTCACTCTCCCACTTCCTCACTCATTCACTCATCCACTCACTCACTCCTCACAGCTCACACACTCTTTTCTCCACACACGCACTTGTCTGGAGTGTTTATGCCAGCGACAACACACATGATGCGTAAGGATATCAACAACAAGATGTGAGTTGACGTGACGTAATAATTGCTGCAGCTGAACACAGCGGATACAACCACGACATTTCCCACAAGAATCAACTCTCAACTTTTACAAGTGCCTCAAATCTTTGGACCGTATTACCAGCCTCGTCGTACAATAGAGGCAGGGTATGCCATCTCAGAAGCTGCTCGTCTTCTTAGAAAAAGCATTTAGTGTATTCTTGCAGTGGGAGTTTATGATGCACTTTGTTTTACTTGATAAGCGTGCTAGCATCATGCACAACTCGTTTTAGTTGCTGTATATGACAGACATAGAAGGTTCCAATGAACAGGTTAGTAGCCTTCCAAAACTGGCTGAATTATTTATTATATAGAGAATGTATGAACATGTTTAACACGTATTACTAGCTCAGTAGAGCTGAACATGTGGCCATGTTTTTGACACTGCACAGGCCAAAATAGAATGCGATAGCATCTATTCACAAGCTGTAGAGATAGGACATATGAATGAATGTGTTTGCAGCACAAATAAATATACTGCAGAACATCGTGTACAAAGTTGTCCCAAATACAAGTATCGAAGCCAACAACTGGACGAGCAATGCCTTGAAAAACCTAACTCATTTGTTAACATTCTTAGTTAAAATTATGGCTAAAGACTATTAACATTTGTTGTTGTTACATTACACGTCTCTATGATGACTTTTATGGAGAAATAAAAGTCAATTAAAAATATATCAGAGAACAAATATGTAAAGTAAACTGTTTATGCAATGAAACTTAACAAAACAAATTTTATATTTATATATATATGTATGTGTATATCTACTTGTTAGTTAAATGTTTACTTCCTTTACACGCTTCGAGTTACAAATGAGGGAATACGAGAAAGAATTAATACAGCTTTTTGAAGTCTTCTTGGCAACGTCAAAAGACGCAAACTTTCTTCGTACGACCACATATTAAGATCAAACTGTTTTGCAAATACGATCCTGCACGGAAAGGTACAAGGCAGACAAAGAAGAGGTGGCCCCAAAAATAAGTAGGAGGACAACATAAAAGAATGGACCAATTTCCGACTAGGCAGCGGACGCTAACAGAGAGGGTAGGCGTGGGGTTGTGGGAGTGCCTTAATGTGTGCTCCACCGACCTCACAGGTTACAGAATGATTTAACTTGGCATGCTTCGAATATTCTACTGAAGGTATTGATGGTAAGATAGATTCTGTGCTAAATGAAGACCAGTTTGGGTTCCGAACGAATAGAGGCACTAGTGATGCAGTCGAAACACTGAGATTTATTGGTGAGAGAATGGTAGAGCAGGGTAGAGCTCTCTTTATCTGCTTTATTGACTATGAAAAATGTATTTGACTACGACGTGTGCGAGATACAACATCAAGATTAGGATACAAAAGACGGAAACTGAAAAATCAGCAGATCCCCAGGCCCTCTAAACATACATTTCAACGGCAAAAGACTCACACAGTTCAAAAGTTGAAGTACATGGGAACCATTTTCACCGAGGACGGACGATTAGACAGAGACATCGATCGTTTTCACCGAGGACGGACGATTAGACAGAGACATCGAACATTTTCACTGAAGACGGACGATTAGAGACATCGAAAATTTTCACTGAGGACGGACGATCAGACAGTGACATCGAACATTTTCACCCAGGACGGACGATTAGACAGAGACATCGAACATTTTCACTGAGGACGGACGATTAGACAGAAACATCGAACATTTTCACTGAGGACGGACGATTAGACAGAGACATCGAACATTTTCACAGAGGACAGACGATTAGACAGAGACATCGAACATTTTCACTGAAGACGGACGATTAGAGACATCGAACATTTTCACTGAGGACGGACGATCAGACAGAGACATCGAACATTTTCACCCAGGACGGACGATTAGACAGAGACATCGAACATTTTCACCGAGGACGGACGATCAGACAGAGACATCGAACATTTTCACTGAAGACGGACGATTAGACAGAGACATCGAACATTGTCACTGAAGACGGACGATTAGACAGAGACATCGAAACCAGATGTCATAAAGCCAGTGCATGACCTACCAACTATCATCCCTACTCAAACATCGAAACATGAGTACAGAAACAAAACGGCAACTGATAAACACTATTTTATAACCAACGATGTGCTATCACTGCTGAACCTGGCCTCTGTCCAAGGCACAGAAATAGAAAATTTTAACCTATGAAATAAGATGCCTGAGTGAAAAATACTGACACGAGAAAAAGTGTGGAAACAACATCTTCCTACGAAAACATTCTAGAAATATAGACAGAAGGTTAAGTGGTTTGGTCATCTCATGAGAATGACACCAGATCGGCTGCTATTATAAACTTACAACAGTTGAAGGTCGGGGTTTAAAACCAAGGGAAGACCGCGAAGGAAATGGATAGACAGCATCGAAGACATTCTATACCAGCAATGGGATTACAACAACCATAGCAGCACACCTGGACTAAGAGCGAGACCTGAAGCTCCCCACTACTCTTCCCGGCATCAGTGGAAGTAAAAAAAGTAAGATTGTATTTTTTTACACATCCACTAAATGATCGATGTTCATAATTGCATAAAGACATGCTACATACACATATACATTACCTTCTAACTTAGCAGCATCAGTACACACAGCATCAGTACACACAGCATAAGTACACACTGTATCAGTACACACAGAATCAGTACACACAGCATAAGTACACACAGTATCGGTACACACAGCATAAGTACACACTGTATCAGTACACACAGCATCAGTACACACAGCATCAGTACACACTGCATCAGTACACACAGCATCGGTACACACAGTATCAGTACACACTGTATCAGTACACACAGCATCAGTACACACAGCACCAGTACACACAGCATCAGTAGACCCAGTATCAGTACATACAGCATCAGTACACACAGCATCAGTACACACAGCATCAGTACACACAGCATCGGTACACACAGTATCAGTACACACAGCATCAGTACACACAGTATTAGTACACACAGCATCAGTACACACAGCATCAGTACACACAGCATAAGTACACACTGTATCAGTACACACAGAATCAGTACACACAGCATAAGTACACACAGTATCGGTACACACAGCATAAGTACACACTGTATCAGTACACACAGCATCAGTACACACAGCATCAGTACACACTGCATCAGTACACACAGCATCGGTACACACAGTATCAGTACACACTGTATCAGTACACACAGCATCAGTACACACAGCACCAGTACACACAGCATCAGTAGACCCAGTATCAGTACATACAGCATCAGTACACACAGCATCAGTACACACAGCATCAGTACACACAGCATCGGTACACACAGTATCAGTACACACAGCATCAGTACACACAGTATTAGTACACACAGCATCAGTACACACAGCATCAGTATACATAGTATCAGTACACACAGCATCAGTACACACAGTATCAGTACACACAGCATCAGTACACACAGCTTCAGTACACACAGCATCAGTACACACAGCATCAGTACACACTGTATCAGTGCACACTGTATCAGTACACACTGTATCAGTACACACTGTATCAGTACACACAGCATCAGTACACACAGCATCAGTACACACAGTATCAGTACACACTGTATCAGTACACACATCATCAGTACACACTGTATCAGTACACACAGCATCAGTACACACAGCATCAGTACACACAGCATCAGTACACACAGTATCAGTACACACTGTATCAGTACACACAGCATCAGTACACACTGTATCAGTACACACAGCATCAGTACACACAGCATCAGTACATACAGCATCAGTACACACAGTATCAGTACACACTGTATCAGTACACACAGCATCAGTACACACAGGATCAGTACACACAGCATCAGTACACACAGTATCAGCACACACTGTATCAGTACACACAGTATAAGCAGACACAGTATTAGTACACACAGCATCAGTACACACAGTATCAGTACACACAGTATCAGTACACACAGTATCAGTACACACAGTATCAGTACACACAGCATCAGTACACACTGTATCAGTACACACTGTATCAGTACACACAGCATCAGTACACACAGCATCAGTACACACAGCATCAGTACACACAGTATCAGTACACACTGTATCAGTACACACATCATCAGTACACACTGTATAAGTACACACAGCATCAGTACACACAGCATCAGTACACACAGCATCAGTACACACAGTATCAGTACACACTGTATCAGTACACACAGCATCAGTACACACTGTATCAGTACACACAGCATCTGTACACACAGCATCAGTACATACAACATCAGTACACACAGTATCAGTACACACTGTATCAGTACACACAGCATCAGTACACACAGGATCAGTACACACAGCATCAGTACACACAGTATCAGTACACACAGCATCCGTACACACAGCATCAGTACACACATCATCAGTACACACAGTATCAGTACACACTGTATCAGTACACACAGCATCAGTACACACAGCATCAGTACACACAGCATCAGTACACACTGTATCAGTACACACTGTATCAGTACACATAGTATCAGCACACACTGTATCAGTACACACGGAATCAGTACACACAGGATCAGTACACACAGCATCAGTACACACAGTATTAGCACACACAGTATTAGTACACACAGTATCAGTACACACAGTATCAGTACACACAGTATTAGCACACACAGTATCAGTACACACGGAATCAGTACACACGGAATCAGTACACACAGTATCAGTGCAATGTGGTCTGCATAAATTGGGTCAAAGGCAGTGATTGTCATGGAAATGACATTCTTGTGCTGTTTGGACTCGGTATGATTGACTAAATCAGTATGTTTTACAGTCATTTCACAACACAACAGCAAAGTTTACAATGCGCTCTGTTGGGACTGGTAAGCACTTCAGAGGAACTAGTTTTTAAATAATTGTCGTTGCTTTCTCTTTCTAAATTTATGTTTATAAATAATATGAATATGAGCATTGCCATCGAGCAAATCACGCCCCACTAGTCATCAACACAGAACCTGTAAGGAGTACAAGCAAACAACAATCCCAAACAGCAGCACTACCAGAGTCCGTTCCAAAATTCGTGAAATATTGTGGTTAGAATAATTATAGCCATGACATTGTTAAGCTGTTTTATGCCATTTCAAATTTCTCCTGTTCGATTTGGTTTATTTAGGTTCAGTAATAAAATAATTATGATGCCAGAATTGACATTTAGAAGTTTTACAGACACGCATTCACGTGTTTGGTTCGAAAAGTTCTCACGTCTCATAGTTCTAACTTACAAGCTATAAAACGGCTATTATGGACTAACAAAAGGTAAACTGGACCTTTCCGCGCCGGTTGATTAATGACGTGTAAAGTGTCATATTTCAGTGACGATTCAATGAACAGATTGTTTTCTTGTAAATCAAATTGAAGCATAAATTCACTACTCAAATCATAATGAGTTTGATGTGTAAATTCACCACTATGTAGAAGGTGACAGTATTTGTGTTAAGGTACTTGAGCAGGGAACCTAATAGGGCTCGTTTGTATCACGACATCCAAGAATCTAAGATCATAAACACAACATGCCCTATGCACAGATAGAAAATCTTTCTTCACGTGAATAAGACAGTGCTTTCAATCTGTAATGGATAAGGTCAAGAATGGTAGAAAAAGAGAAACATATTATTTCGGCAATGATCTGATTAGACATGAGATTTTGAATTAACATGATACTCAAATCTCTGAAACTGCTCTTTTAAGAGTTGCAAGAGGCAGTGGTTTGACTTTTCATAAATTTGTTAGCTGCAGGAATATTGTTTGTGAAAAGCCACACTTGATTGCTGCCCCATGCAAATACCTGAGACACATTCCCGAGCGGAGTATGGAGGGCTACGATATCGTATATTTGAACGAATCGTGGGTTAATACTCACCACATCTATGAGAAAGAATGGTAATCACTGGACGGAAACAAGAGGAGACAAATTCTAAGTAGCAAAGAACAAGACATTATACTAGCGGCTGTTGGCAGCAAAGAGAATAGTCTTGTCAGTTTAAAACCTGATTTAGGCAGACAAAAGATGTATCTTATCCACTAAGTTATTGCAAACTCTGACCACAGGTTTCTTGGACTTCTACCTCACAATAAACACCTTTAGCTAATCTATACCTAGACCAATTTTAGGAGAATAGTTTCACGTTCACTAACGCACCGACCACTCTAATAGCCCATCCGTACATTTTGTTAAAACCAATTATGTCTGATTTCCATCTGCCTTTCTACTACCCAACAATTATTTTCTCCCTCTCTCTCTCCTTTGTCTTTCCCTGTCTCTAATTCTGTATCAACCTTTCGTGACGCCATCTACTGGAGAGATCGACAACAACAGAGCACAATCTCCGTTGCTCCCGTGATGGCTCTTATATATGGTTTGCTATCAGAGTTTCCTTTTCCTAGATGTACTACCTTTCACGGCATACAAGTCTTATCTCGCCCGTTTTTCGTTGTTCCCTCCGTTAACCTACGTCACATCTCGGTAACATTCACGGGATCAAGATACTGAGACGTGCATGAGATGTAGCTGGCAGAGACACAAAGCTGATTCTAGCGTCAGGGACAGCTACCCAGAGCTGCCAAGACACTTCTCCATCTCCACGTGGTGATCCTGGATAAACAGACTGCAACAAGGCAGACTGGCTAAGGGAAAGGAATCGAAGAGGAAAGTCTAACCCGGTACCCACAAATGACTTGCTGAAATCGGAAGTGTTGAACCGAAAGATGCACATATCACAATCAATGTGTAAACGTTCGCACAACCGTTGCCCGTACTACGCCCTGATAGTTAGTTGCAACCCCTTTTCAGGGCTTGGTGGTGGGAGAGAACGTTCAGGGCTTGGTAGTGGGAGAGAACGTTCAGGGCTTGGTGGTGGGAGAGAACGTTCAGGGCTTGGTGGTGAGAGAGAACGTTCAGGGCTTGGTAGTGGGAGAGAACGTTCAGGGCTTGGTAGTGGGAGAGAACGTTCAGGGATTGGTAGTGGGAGAGAACGTTCAGGGCTTGGTGGTGGGAGAGAACGTTCAGGGCTTGGTGGTGGGAGAGAACGTTCAGGGCTTGGTGGTGGGAGAGAACGTTCAGGGCTTGGTGGTGGGAGAGAACGTTCAGGGCTTGGTGGTGGGAGAGAACGTTCAGGGCTTGGTGGTGGGAGAGAACGTTCAGGGCTTGGTGGTGGGAGAGAACGTTCAGGGCTTGGTGGTGGGAGAGAACGTTCAGGGCTTGGTGGTGGGAGAGAACGTTCAGGGCTTGGTAGTGGGAGAGAACGTTCAGGGCTTGGTGGTGGGAGAGAACGTTCAGGGCTTGGTGGTGGGAGAGAACGTTCAGGGCTTGGTGGTGGGAGAGAACGTTCAGGGCTTGGTGGTGGGAGAGAACGTTCAGGGCTTTTATGGTGGGAGAGAACGTTCAGGGCTTGGTGGTGGGAGAGAACGTTCAGGGCTTGGTGGTGAGAGAGAACGTTCAGGGCTTGGTAGTGGGAGAGAACGTTCAGGGCTTGGTAGTGGGAGAGAACGTTCAGGGCTTGGTAGTGGGAGAGAACGTTCAATGCTTGGTAGTGGGAGAGAACGTTCAGGGCTTGGTAGTGGGAGAGAACGTTCAGGGCTTGGTAGTGGGAGAGAACGTTCATGGCTTTTTAGTGGGAGAGAACGTTCAGGGCTTGGTAGTGGGAGAGAACGTTCAGGGCTTTGTAGTGGGAGATAACGTTCAGGGCTTGGTGGTGGGAGAGAACGTTCAGGGCTTGATAGTGGGAGAGAACGTTCAGGGCTTGGTGGTGGGAGAGAACGTTCAGGGCTTGGTGGTGGGAGAGAATTTTCAGGGCTTGGTGGTGGGAGAGAACGTTCAGGGCTTGGTAGTGGAAGTTTGAGAACGTTTGGTAGCGTGAGCTTGAGAATGTTCAGGGCTTGATAGTGGGAGTTTGTGAACGTTCTGGGCTTGGTAGCGGGAGATTGAGAACGTTCAGAGTTTGGTAGCAGGAGATTGAGAGCGAACTACAACGAAGAAGAAGGTCACATATCTCATGTCGACAAACCACGTGTATGATGAAAACAGTTATACGATGAAAACAGTTATATTATGAAAACGGTTATGTGATGAAAACGGTTATGTCATGAAAGCAGTTATATGATGACAACGGTTATGTGATGAAAACACGAACAAAGAGTAGATCATTCGAGAATCCTGACCAACTTACCTTACTACACACTTTATGTTCTATTGTTACTTCATACATCACATTGTGGTTTCAACCACGACAACACCACCCAAATATAAAGAACCATCAGAAAGAATGTTATACTCTGCTGGTTAGTGCAATGCCATGTAGCAGTGTTTTATATTTCACAAATAACAGCGGTTTGGTAAATAAAAGATGAAATAAATTTAAACAAACTTTTTGTGGAATTAAGAACTAAAATGTGGTTAGCTATAAAATGTAATTAAATCAGCTAAAGAAATTTATAAAGTGAGCTCATTTTTCGGCTATCCGTCAAAGCAGTGTCCTGTCCGCTGACCTTTGGAAATTAGCCAGATTTGGCAGGCATAAGCCATTCTCGTACAATAGAAGGTTCAGACTTTAAATCAATAAGTCTAATGAGTCAAACAATTAAAATGCTAATAAAGATCATACAAGAGATAATAAGAGGTAAAGTAGAGAGGGAAGTTTCAGAAGAACAATTTGGTTTTAGAAAGTTTAATGGAACAAGAGAATCAATTTTCTGTTTACCAACTCTGACCGAAAAATATATAGAATTAAAAAATGGCATATATAAATTTGCTTCATAGACTACCAAAAGACTTTTGGCAAAGTCTAATAAGAGAAATTAATCAAATGTCTCCAAGAAATAGGTCTAGATGGTAAAGACATAAGACTGCTCCGTAATCTGTACTGGGAACAAACTGCTACTGTAAAATCAGGAAAATCATGCTCTCCACGTAAAGATGTGAAAATAGGAGTGAGACAGGGATGTGTATTATCCTCTTTTTAATATCTACACAGAACAAATATTCAAACAGATAAAGGGGATGCCAGGGCTTGTCATTAGAGGAGTGGCAATGAATAATCTTAGATATACGGATGATACCGTTTTGATGGTAAAAAGTGAACAAGAATTACAGAAGCTTGTGATAACAATCGACAAAATAAGTCAAGAGTTTGAATTGGACATAAACATTAAGAAATCAGACTATGATAATTGGGAAAAGTGACAAGAAACCATGTATGCAGATTCAAATAAAAAGATCAACAACTTGAACAGGCACAGCGTTTCTTCTATCTAGGTCACACAATAGCCGAAGAATGCATCTGTGAAAAAGAAATGGGAAAGGAGATAAGTATGACCAAGATGGTATTCGGTAAACATGCGACAAATACTGAAATCCAAACAGATAAAACAGAATTTGAAAATGAAAATTGACAGGTGTTATGTATACTCTTCACTACTTTATGGAATCAGAAACATGAACAATGAAAAACAAGTTGGAAAAGAGTATTGAAGCCTTTGAAATGTGGGTATATAGATGATTGAATCGCATTTCTTGGAAAGAGAAAAAAACACATTTTTCAGTATTGAAAAAGTTGAGGTTGATAAGAGAATTAATGACAGAAATCAGGGGTTAGACAGTTTGATTATTTTGGTCATATAACAAGACATACCTCCTTGTTGAAGACCATACTGGAGGGTAGGGTGGAAGGCAGTCGTTCAAGGGGCAACCGTTTTAATTGGGTAGATACCATTAGGAGATGTACTGGAAAAGTCTCTCAGATTGCACCATTACGGAAAGAGATAGAGTACATTGGAGATCCATTGCAGCCGACCTTTGATGCAGAGACGGCACTTGAACTGAACTGAACTAAAGCCAAGTCGGCAACGCTACATACAATGAACAGAGAAAGCCCATTTGACTATCTCTAGTCTCCCTCCTGGACAAACACATTATATGACCATCTTCAGTAGCACTCTTCACAAACTCTCTGACCATCTTCAGTAGCACTCTTCACAAACTCTCTGACCATCTCCAGTATCCCTCCTTGACAAACCCTATGACCATCTCCATTATCCCTCCTTGACAAACCCTATGACCATCTGTAGTATCCCTTCTTGACAAACTCTATGACCATCTCCAGTATCTCTCCTTGATAAACCCTATGACCATATCCAGTATCACTCCTTGACAAACTCTATGACCATCTCCAGTATCCCTCCTTGACAAACCCTATGACAATCTCCAGTATCGTTTCTTGACAAACTCTTGATGGATATTAATAAACTCATGTTCACAGCTGTTGTCTGTGGATACACTAAAGATGATGTATGCAAGCGTACGCAGAAGAAGAAGTGAAAGTTTGATGTGATATTGAAAATACTTTGTTTTCTTAGGTTGATACATCTTTTACGAAAGAAACTGAATTTCACTATCTTTATCACAACATGCTCCAGGTTACCTTTACTTTAACGGGATCAAGACTGAATTAGGAGACTAGCATCCATGCCAGGTCCACTCTGTCAACCTGCAGACTGTCTGTATTACAGCAGCCTGGTCAACCTTTACGGAACAAGACTGTGATACTTGCCGAGAATCCCTCCATTGTTTTTGTTGAGATGGACCTAGGTTCACCTTCTGCAGTACGTCGCAAAATGCCAGAAGAACCCATGAAACCTGCTATCAGAAAAAAAATGGCAACGAGTGAAGAACTCAGAGGAACAGTTTAGTAACAACATCTGACTCATGTCCCTGACTAATCTACTACATACGTCTATAAGAGTTCGTCTCTAAGCAACTGTTGTAAGGTGAGCTCTGGACAGGCAAGCGATCATCGGACATGACACGATACTAAGACTCTACATTTTTTGAAAACAGTGTTCCCATTGAGGTAGGATCGTGGGAGCTGATTATTCAGTCTTCCGCACTATCATCGTACACAGTACTTGCATTGCTGAAAAGAGAACCATTAATGCAATGCATTAAAAACGAGCTGCATGAAAGGACACAATGCAAGAAGGCCCAATTACCAACTCTGTTCACGTGTGCTTCATGTGAGGCAATCCTTGTGTCGCTCGGATCGGACTGTACAGTCATATGCTGTCATATCTGAACAAACATGTCTAATGCTGTCACCATCTTCGCTTGAGATGGTCAACTATTATTATATATATGTGTAGATACTGACCGTGCGTATCTGTGTTCTGTCAGTACGATCATCTTTAGGCCCCTAATTTGTGTCCTAGCTCCATCATCTCTAGGACTCTAATTGGTTTCCTAGCTCCATCATCCCTAGGACCCTAATTTGTTTCCTAGCTCCATCATCTCTGACCCTAATTTATGTCCTAAATCTATCATCTCTAGGACCCTAATTGGTTTCCTAACTCCATCATCTCTGACCCTAATGTATGTCCTAAATCTATCATCTCTAGGACCCTAATTTGTTTCCTAGCTCCATCTTCTCTAAGACCCTAATTTATGTCCTAAATCTATCATCTCTAGGACCCTAATTGGTTTCCTAGCTCCATCATCTCTAGGACCCTAATTGGTTTCCTAGCTCCATCATCTCTAGGACCCTAATTTGTGTCCTAGCTCCATCATCTCTAGGACCCTAATTGGTGTCCTAGCTCCATCATCTCTAGGACCGTAATCTGTGTCCTAGTTCAACTTGTCCTGAACCTGCCACTAAAAGATGTTCTCAAGAGTTAATGTTAACGCACTGCGAGTGGCTTCCAAAAAAGAGCGACAACATACTATCATTGCTCTTCACTTTTACCCCAAGACGTTTAGATAACCAGCAAAGTACTCGCAAAGTGACATTGACAAACACTGATGTTTATGTCTGATTTACACAACAAATCCTACAAGAGGAATTCCATGTTTGTCATTATTTTCAGACTTTAAATGTTCTGGTTTCAACATTATTTGTATCGGGTGGTTTTTGCGTGAATCATGTCTACAAGTCTGAAACCAGGTTTGTTCCGTTCAAACATGGCATGCATTGTTGTGTGTGTGTGTGTGTGTGTGTCTGTGTGTTTGTGTGTGTGTGTCTCTTTCTCTCTCTCTCTATATCTCTCTCTCTCTCTCTTCTATGCTTTAGCGTGTGTATGTCTAGAACGGAGACATTGTCACAAAGTATCACTTTCAGAAAACTCTGATACCGGAAATTAAGAATCATTATAAAGATACAAGAAAAAACAGATTTGTTCAAATGAGAAGCAATAATATAATTGAGGAAGCGTTTCAAAGAAGAGAAGAGAAGACATATAATAGACTAGGACAGTTGAAAGATAGGAGCTACAAAAGACAAGAAAAAGAAAATAGCTTTAATTTAGCTCGGTCTTCTTTTACGCTATCTTGTCGTAAACTATCTTCCCGTAAAGATCGACGAGAAGAAGACCCAAAGAAACAAAGGTCTTGCTTGTGGGCACACATTTGTCCATTCAACATGTGATTTCAATCACCCGTTCTTCGCTTTTGTGGCACCCCTGCTGGGTTACGTTTTAGCCAGTTTCTTCTTGGCTTTCCCAGAAATTATGGGCTTTTCTGCTTGACCGCGGCCAGATCAGGGCCAAACTGGTAATAATAGACATGGAGTTGTCATGAAAGCTGGCCTTTTTCTGTGAACCTTCTCTCAGTAGATTTTTGCCGCAGATTTTTGTGTCCAGATGTTATTATCTGGCCCTCGAACCTAGAACGATGGGCAGCAGGCGGGGTCAGACATCAAAACACTGAAAGTATGGCAAGAGTTTTCTATTTAAAGTGACTATCGTGCCTTTCTGTCTCTCTGTCACGTATCTTTCTTTGTCCAATTCACGCTCTGTCTGTCTGTTTTTCTATTATTTATTTCAATTCAATCGCTTTCTCTCTCTGTCTTTATATTTTTTCTGCAATTGTAAAACTGTATATTTATGTCTATCTCTCTATTTTGCCAATGTATACATTCTTTCTCTCTCTTTCTTTCTCCAATTCACACATTATCTCTCTTTCTTTAATTAACCCACTTTCTCTTTCTCAAATTCGCACTCTCTTTCTCTCTCTCTCTCTCTCTCTCTCTTCAATATACAATCTCTTTCTTTATCAAATTGACACTATCTCGTATTCTTTCTCCAATTCATACACACACTCTCTCTCTTTCTTTCTCCAATTAACACATTCTCTTTTTCTTTCTCTTTTTCACACTCTCTCTTTCTTTCTCAAATTCACACTCACTCGTTCTATCTCATTCACAAACTTCATCGTTCTTTTTCACACATTCTCTTTTTTTTTCTCGTATTCCCACTTTCTCTCTGTTTTTCTCCAATTCATGCTTTCTTTCTTTCTTTCTTTCTTTCTTCAATTTAAACACAGACACACACACTCTTTCTCTCTCTCTCTCTCTCTCTCTCTCTCTCTCTCTGTCTTAATATTTCATTTTCCACTTCACACTTTCTCTTTCTCTATTTCACGCTCTGTTACTCTTTCTTTCTCCAATTTCTCTCTCTCTCTCTCTCTCTCTCTCTCTCTGTCTTACTCAATCTTTTATCCAATTCGCAATGTCTCTCTCTCCTACTTTCTCCCTGCCTCACAGTAAAGTTGTTGTGCTATAATCCTTCTATTCACAAATTACCTTTAAAAACAACACACATTTTTTTTTTTTTTTTTTTTTTGCGTTCGCCTTATTTATCTATTCCCCAAGGCGTGTGTGCGTTACACTGTGGTTTTTATTTTGCGCCTGTCGGCCCAGTGCATCCGACTTCAGCATGCATTTTATGTAAGGGTCTGCTTCCTCCTGCATTTTCTACGGGTTTGCTTCCCCGGGGTAACGGCCGGTGCTGTGATGGGGATCGAACCCAGCACCTTCTGGTTGTGAGCCGTGCCACTTAACCACTTGGCCACGCCGTCCCCCAACACAAATTAAGACTCACCTTTTTGATGTAATACGTATCCTTCGTGTAATGACTTCCGCCGTACATTCATATTCCTGTTGTAACTGTCTATTGGATTCCTAACAATCTTCTGTATAATCATATTTATGTCGCTTGCAATGATCGAATTGTCTGTGTATCCCAGACTGGCATCAACATGTAATATCTGGTTATATGTAACAATAATACTCTCTGTGACAAAGACGCTCTGCATAAGATATAATACTGTTTGCTTAGGGTACTTGCAATATTGGTATTCAAATAAGCAGGTTATGCCTGCTGTCAGGTAACCAGAGGCTTTACGTAGTACTTTCTGTATTTTGCTTAGTTTGCTTCCTGCGGCTTGCTAGGCCTGGAGGCATATTGGAGAGAAATGTTATAAGTTCTTAGAAGATTGCAGGGGCAGTGGTTATCTGTCTGCTCTTATCGATTTCAACTACCATGGGTTTGATTATCTGCAATGCGTGTTCACGGGATCTCTGCTTGTTCGTCAAATTCCAATAAGACTAAACGCTGGCTGCACTCCCTTAGGACAAGGGAACGCTTGAAACTTGTGGGATTCGAAAGTCCATAATTTTCCGCTTTTGCTTCTTGGGAGACTGGGGTCTCTAACTCTCATCTAGACCGACCCCTAAAGTCCCCATTATGCTCGTATGTTTACCTCCCATCCAGATCGACCCCTAAAGTCCCCATTATGCTCGTATGTTTACCTCTCATCTAGACCGATCCCTAAAGTTCCCATTATGCTCGTATGTTTACCTCTTATCTAGACCGACCCCTAAAGTCCCCATTATGCTCGTATGTTTACCTCTCATCTAGACCGACCCCTAAAGCCCCCATTATGCTAGGGTCTCTATTTCTTATCCAAACCGACCCCTAAAGTCCCCATTATGCTAGGGTCTCTATTTCTCCTCCAGACCGACCCCTAAAGTCCCCAATATTCTAGGGTTTCTATTTCTCATCCAGACCGACCCCTAAAGTCCCCATTATGCTAGTATGTTTACCTCTCGTCTAGATCGCCACTTAAAGCCCCCAATATAATTTAGCTGTATTAAGTACTCTTGGCACAAAATATGAGTCTAAACGAAACAATGAAACATTTTTTAACTGTCTAATTTCTGTTGAACAGCATTTCATGACGATAAGTTTACACAAATAAATTAAAGCTAAAAACAGCTAAACAAGCAAATGCTGATTCAAGTACAGAACAAGTGAGCAAACAGTGCATCTTTCAGTTATTAAGGAATTATAGTAGATAGTGAAATACTGAGTTCCTGGTTTAGGATCAAGGAGATACGGGAGGATTTCCGAAAAACCGAAAGCTATCCTTTTGTTCCGCTATTCGCCAGACTGAAAAAGAAAGGAGAGATACTACCCTAAGCTTCATAACGAAAAGCTACCCAAGCATGGACTGGACCCATGCATACACCGACGGTTCTGTAACATACACTACACAGAACGAAGGGGCAGGAGTATTCCTGAACCTACCAAATGGCAGAAAAATAACACTGTCACTCGCTGCTGGTAAGTACACAAGCAATTTCAGAGCGGAGGCAGAAGCACTGAGGGCGGCAGTGGAAGAAATGGTGACACACAGTGAAAATGAAAGCCATATAGTCCTGCTTACAGATGCTCTCGCCGTAGTCACAGCGCTAAAAAGCCAGAAAAATACTGAGCTAAATGACTTAAGAGCAGCACTCTGCAAACTGTGCCAACAGTCCGCACCAAAAAGGGTAGTGGTACAGTGGGTCCCATCACACTGCAACATCCAAGGCAACGAGGAGGCAGACAGACTGGCAAAAGAAGGTGCAAGACTACCACAAACAGATACTAGTATGACGTACGAAGAGTCAAAACGGCTTATCAAAGCCAGATACATGAGCAAATGGGAAACCGAACATACTGGTTACACCAAAAACGATGCCTATTACCAGTTGAACAGAAGAGAGCAGGTCGTTGTCTTCAGACTTCGCACTGGCCACAATAGACCTATTCAACAAATTGAAGATAGGGTGTACCGACGAATGCCCGTGCTGTACTGGTAAAATGACCGCTGAACATCTGCTGCAGAACTGCCCGACATACGAGGATCAGAGAGAGCAGATGTGGCCATCACCAGTGGAACTGCAAGACAAGCTCTATGGCGGTGGCGACAGCCTCAGGATGACCGCCGCTTTTTTCGAAAAAATAATGGTTACTGTCTGACTGCGTACGAAGAAGAAGAAGAAGTTCCGCTATTCCACATGGTCAGTCCTTAGAAGGTGCCCCGTTATGTCTTTCCTAGTTTGCCGTACGGACTTGTTTGACTATTAGTAGTAAGATTGTGTGTACTTTCTTTCCTGCAGCGTACTAGACCTCTGGAAGGTGCCGTTCTGCGATATCCGGCAGAGTTTGGTGGTGCGAGTAACCATAGCTAACTAAAACTGTATTCCGTTTCACAGTAGCGACCGTGGTACAAACTGCACTAGTGCATCGGTCAAATATAATAGGGATCGCAGAGGGAAGGTAAGACCAGTCCTAAAAATGCCTTGCTAAAATTGGATGTCCGACCGAAAGCGAAGATATCATAGTTTTGCTATAAATAACGAGACAACGTCCTTTTCATGCCAAATAACGAAGAACAATAAGAAAAAGAAGACAAAGGAGACGAGGAAGATGAAGAAAAAGAAGAAGACGAAGAGAAATCAGAAAAAGAAGAAGAAGAAAAAGAAGAAGAAGAAAAAGTAGAACGAACGAAAAAGGAAGTAGGAATATGAAGATGAAAAAGAAGAACCAGCAACTACAACCCTAGAAATCACCAGTTAAGATTAATTTTATTTGATATATTTCCACATGGTCATGGGAAACAAACCGATCCATCACGACCTGGGCGTGCTCCTTAAAACGGCTGTATCACAGCAACATGACGTTCGAAGTGGAGATCGGCACTTTGACCCTTATAGTGGTAAGTCTATTCAGACATTACAATACAGCAGCGAGGACTCACATTTAGTCTCATTAATACACATCTGGATTTAAATAGAGTCACTGTAACCCGCTACCACAAAAACATCGACAAATGTGAAGGACTCAGTACAAGTGCCATTGAACAACAAACAAATATTTCATGTGTACATTTCTGGAATACACAAGATCATGTTGCAAAACACAGGATGAGAACCACTGTTTTACAGGCATTTCACCACATTAGCCACTAATGACAGACTTTCCTCTGCAACAGTGGCTCTCAACATTTGCCAGATCGCAGATCTCTAAAGTCGGTGGCAATACTCAGCCGAGTCCCCACTTTCCTCCAACACGAGGGGAAATTAATAATCTAAGTACAAAATCCTAGTTTCAAAATCTTGATTTTCTACTGAAACCCCATGTGACTTTGCAAGGTCAGCTGATATCAGGTTGGGGACCTTTGAATTATAACAGCACGAGCTGGCAATACGTTTTACAAATATCACACTAGGAACATAAATAGCAATATTGAAATTTCTCAAATAACTGCTTCAGTGGTCGGTCTGATCCCCAAAAATCGTTGTTGACAGTCTGACAAAAAACATAAACAATCCGATGTCGCAAAAGACACGCCAGATAATATTACTTATCCCAAATGTCACAGAGAGTTTTGATTCAGCACGTAGTAATCTTCTCTTGTATTCATTGTCATGCTCTGAGGTAGAAAGGCCAGCAGCATTTTCATGCATTTCTCAACACACGTCGCAAGATAAAGCAAACTGCAAAAAAGTAAATTATTCCGTGAACAGCTTCTTATAAATAGATCTTAGCCAATTTCCTGTCAAGCCGAAGAGCCCGTGACATTCCGCTGCTAATCCCACCTTAAAGCGAGGCAGGATCTCTCTAGCTTAATGGAAGGACGCGACAGAAGGAGACAAGTACAGAGCTGGCTCCAGGTTTTTGAGTGAGAAGAGGCTTAGGAGAGGTTGAAATGAGGAATTGGAAAGATAAGAGCACACGTGAATATGGACACGGACAGCGAAAAGAAGGACCAGAGAGGTCTGGAAGGTGTGTTCTCCTAATGCAAAATCCTGGTTCTCTAAGAGTGAAGTTCTGAGCAATAAAAACAACATTAGAGAAAACATGTAAATTATGGGTTTGCTAAAAATGCAGTACCTTGCAAATAACAACTTTTTCTCCATGTTCATCCTATTTTGTTGTTGCTGATATTTTTAGAAGAAGTGTTGGGTTTTGTAACCACCATATCTGGATGAGAAGCATGTCCTTTCGCAAAGCGAGTACGCTTGGTGGTGGATAGCTGAATAGTCTCTATATTTAGAGTTATATGTCACTATTTAATGCATATTTCTGAACCAGAGAAGGTGGCTTGTATGGAGGTCCAAAGGCGTCTGGCCCTCAACCACGCAAAGACACACAAGACCAATCATATGTACACGATGTAAACAGACAAGGAATGATAACTCCACTATTGATTATACCTCGGTAAGGAAAGGTTAATTTACTTGTAAGTATGTCACAACCACGGGAGGACCAAAAACCGGAAGCTGCTACTTCATGATGACAATCATGTGAACAGCCGAACAAATAGCCAAACGATTACAACGTCCACAATCAAATTAAGAAGCAAACACAATGGAAAGAAGAATTAGGAATAAAGGCTTACAAGAATTGACATGGAAGTTATGGCCAGAGATCAGGGGCTTACAATGACAGCAGCTGGAAGTGCAGGGGAGCAACCCGAAGATCTAAATGCTCGTTGTTTAACATTCAAGGTTATCCACAGTTGAAGTTTGTGGTGAAGACAAGAGTATCAAAATATATCAATAGAACACCCTGATGGACATAGGAAGACAACATGATAATAAGGGAAAACAGAAAGGCATGGATACAATATTTGGAAGTCAAGAATACAGCAACAAAAACTGAAAAATACGAAACATATGTTACAGTCATAACGGAAATCAAGAAGAAAATGCAAAACATCAAGTACAAAAATCATATGAGATGCCAGAAAAGATTGCCAGAGAAAATGAGAAGCTATTTAACAAGACATGTAAGAGATTGATGGATAAACTCTTTCCCGGAGTTGGTAGGTAGTAGTATACAGTAATCAATACCGAGCGAATTGGGCTCAAAACGTGATCCCATGTAACTGGAACTTATAATCTTAGCACAAACTAATATTCCGCACCTGAGACACACGTAAGTACTCGACCATATGGTCGTCGTGCTGCTCTATTCGTCCGAACAGCTCGCTTCCTCTCATCCTTCAGACAGCTCGCTTCCTCTCATCCTTCAGACAGCTCGCTTCCTCTCATCCTTCGGACAGCTCGCTTTCTCTCATCCTTCAGACAGCTCGCTGCCTCTCATCCTTCGGACAGCTCGCTTTCTCTCATCCTTCGGACAGCTCGCATCCTCTCATTCTTTGAACAGCTCACTTCCTCCCATTCTTCGGACAGCTCACTTCCTTTCATCCTTCGGACAGTTTACTTCCACTTATCCTTCGCGATTCACTCGACGATTTGTGTACTTTGTTTCACTTTTTTTAATGTATTTGTATTTTACGGGTTTGCCTCACTAGTTTCCACTGGCCGACGCGCGCCCATTCCACCCCAGACCGTAGTCAATTGGACGATATTAAGACGCATAAGCCAGTGCTTAAATGAATGTGTGCGTCTGTATGTACCTATCCTAGGTTTTTGCGCTCTTCGAAGTCAGCCCATCCAAAGTGCAATCAAAGGTCCTCACCCCGAAGGCAGCGTGTGTAAGTTGTGCAAGAGTGTGATTGTTGGACAGAGTCAAATGAAACAAGAGTGTGATTGTTGGACAGAGTCAAATGAAACAAGAGTGTGATTGTTGGACAGAGTCAAATGAAACAAGAGTGTGATTGTTGGACAGAGTCAAATGAAACAAGAGTGTGATTGTGCGACAGAGTCAAATGAAACAAGAGTGTGTGGGCAGAAGAAAATCCAGGTATGTATCTTTGTTTCACTTTAGCGATGAGGTTACAATAAGTAAGGCTAGCGGTAGCTGTAGCCATCAAGACATAATATGTAAGACTAGTGGTTGCTGTAGCCATCGCGACATAATATGTAAGGCTAGTGGTTGCTGTAGCCATCACGACATAATATGTAAGGCTAGTGGTTGCTGTAGCCATCACGACATAATATGTAAGGCTAGTGGTTGCTGTAGCCATCGCGACATAATATGTAAGGCTAGTGGTTGCTGTAGCCATCGCGACATAATATGTAAGGCTAGTGGTTGCTGTAGCCATCACGACATAATATGTAAGGCTAGTAGTTGCTGTAGCCATCGCGACATAATATGTAAGGCTAGTGGTTGCTGTAGCCATCGCGACATAATATGTAAGGCTAGTGGTTGCTGTAGCCATCGCGACATAATATGTAAGGCTAGTGGTTGCTGTAGCCATCGCGACATAATATGTAAGGCTAGTGGTTGCTGTAGCCATCGCGACATAATATGTAAGGCTAGTGGTTGCTGTAGCCATCGCGACATAATATGTAAGGCTAGTGGTTGCTGTAGCCATCGCGACATAATATGTAAGGCTAGTGGTTGCTGTAGCAGCGAGGACACAACATGTAAAGCTATTGGTTGCTGTGTCGGTGAAGACACAATAAGTAAGTATAGTGGTTGGCGTAGCCGTTGCGGTAAGGAGACGATAAGTAAGTCTAGTGGTTGGTGTAGCCGTTGCGGTAAGGACGCAATATGTAAGTCGAGTGATTGCTGCGGTGGACAAGACACAATAAGTAAGAGTAGTGGCTGCCTTACATTTTGTAACAGATGGCGAGTTATTCTCTTTATTGATGCCGTGACTTGTTAGTTATTTAATTTTGTTATGTCCTTGACGAGAGCGCGTGACCGTAACGTGTGCTACGTTCTGTTTCTGTCCCTGAGCGGAAATTGAGTCGTACCTGAATGTGTTTTCTTTCTCTGGACGGTAATTGAGTCGTACCTGTATGTCTTTTCTGTCCCTGAGCGGTAATTGAGTCGTACCTGTATGTATTTTCTGTTCCTGGACGGTAATTGAGTCGTACCTGTAAGTGTTTTCTTTCTCTGGACGGTAATTGAGTCGTACCTGTATGTCTTTTCTGTCCCTGAGCGGTAATTGAGTCGTACCTGTATGTATTTTTTTGTTGTATCGACCTTTGCTTTTCAGCACAGCAAGAGCTTCGTTTGATTTTGACCAAGAAATGGAAACCAGAGCATGTTCGTAAAACAATTTTGTTCGGAAAGCGGAAATATATCTTTTCTTTTTTTTTTTTTTTAAGCTCACAAATCTAGTTGAGCTACGGAAAATGTAAATAACGCATTATATATATTATGTGACAATACACGTAAAAGCGAAATAAAACAATAATAAACATAAAGATAACAAAAAAGAAACGCAACCTTACATTCACATATGTATGGAATGAAGGTGATTTATGAATTTTAAATAAAGCATTCGACATTAAACTCAGCCTTTTACTGAGAGGACAATTTTGTGAATGTGCGTGTTGTCTTTTTGTAGAGATCGAATTTGATGGTGATCTACAGCCGATGATGACGGCGGCTCTGGGTCTGAAAGGTTAAGGGTAACTGCCACTCGATGTGGAGATTGCTTCTTGAAAAAGAAATGCAATGTAGTGTGCCGCATTGTAGTCTGTTTTCTTTCTTGAAGCATTTCATTGTAACAGGCTATTGAGTTTTGTAGCATTGAATTGACTTTTGCACTTCTTTCAGAATTGGGATCCATGCTCTCGGAATGTGCAATTGCCTTCTTTATTAGAGTTATTCGTTCCAATATATCTTTAGAAAACATGGCGCAGCCAATTTTGAAATGGACTGAACGTTTGTTTTAAAAACCATGCTCGGACAATGTTCATAACAGCGAACTCGCGATCGCATGCAAGGGCTTCGGTTATATTTGCAAGTGATCTTACGAGTGAGTGTTCGTAAAGCGGATGTTCCTTTAATGGGACACTACTGTATATACACTATTATTTTCATACATATGTACATTTTAAATATTTAAATTAGTCATGAAATAAAATTATCATTGCAATAAAAGTGCATTCTCACACCGGTCTTACAGTATCTACACCATCCTTAGTCAACGAAGATTGAGATGGCTTGGTCATGTTCATCGCATGCAAGACGGTCGCATCCTCAAAGATATTCTTTGTGGGCAGCTGGCGTTTGGTGTAAGAATAGCTGGCCGAGCACAGCTGAGGTTCAAAGACGTATATAAGCTGGTCATGGAGGCTCTGGATATGGATCTGACATCTTGGGAAGACACAGCTGCAGACCAATCCAAATGGAGATGTAACGTGAAGAACAACCCTAGGATGGGCGAAACTAAGCTCATGTAACACAGGCAAGCAAAGAGACAACACAGGCAAGCAAAGAGACAACACAGGCAAGCGAAGAGACAACACAGGCAAGCGAAGAGACAACACAGGCAAGCGAAGAGACAACACAGGCAAGCGAAGATACAACACAGGCAAGCAAAGAGACAACACAGGCAAGCAAAGAGACAACACAGGCAAGCAAAGAGACAACACAGGCAAGCGAAGATACAACACAGGCAAGCAAAGAGACAACACAGGCAAGCAAAGAGACAACGCCGAAAATAAAAGGAAAATAAAAAACTCAGTAGAGAGTTGCTATTTTAAGTTCGTATCAACCAATAGTCAGAGATGACTGAATAGAGGCTACTACCACAACTACAACAACAACTACTACAACTACTACTACTACTACTACAACTACTACTACTACTACTACTACTACTACTACAACAACAACTACTACTACTACTACTACTACAACTACTACTACTACCACTACTACTACTACAACTACTACTACTACTACTACTGTACAACTGTTATAATTTGTTTGTCCCTCGATAAAGACATATTGAGATAGAAATATCAGTTAACGTTATTGGTCACAAGAAAAACTTGTCTTAACCCTGATGGTATTTTACCTCTGTTGTAGTGGTGAGGCCCGAAACCTTGTTGGTATTTCTCCATGTTTTAGTGGTGCGGCCCGAAACCTTGTTGGTATTTCTCCATGTTTTAGTGGTGCGGCCCGAAACCTTGTTGGTATTTCTCCATGTTTTAGTGGTGCAACCCGAAACCTTGGTCATGTTTCTTCATGTGTTAGTGGTGCAGCCCAAAACCTTGATTATTAATCTACCTATTTTAAAAGTGCGGCCCGAAATCTTGATGACATTTGCACCTCTGTTCTAGTGGTACGGCTCGAAACAATGTGAACATAGTCACTTAAAACAAATTGTCCATGTCTGATCCCAAATATAACAGCAAGAAAAAAACCACAGAGATTTGAGAAATTGTTCAGCGACTTTGTTTTCTGCAGTTTCCTGTTGGGGATTAACATATATATTGCAGCATTAAGCCTTATTGTCTAGGAAAACGTTGACAACTCATGCGCTCCAATATTTCTGGTTTTTGTAAATATTTAATAACGAATTATTTAAAAAATAAATATTTTGTGTCTCAGTTTTGTCCTTTGCAATGTATAGACTGTGACACTGTAGTTAACCTCTTACGTAAACCTGAATCTATGTATAGACTGTGACACTGTAGTTAGCCTTTTACGTAAACCTGAATATATGTGCAGGCTGTGACACTGTAGTTAGCTTCTTACGTAAACCTGAATATATGTGCAGGCTGTGACACTGTAGTTAGCCTTTTACGTAAACCTGAATCTATGTATAGGCTGTGACACTGTAGTTAGCCTCTTAGGTAAAAGCCTGAATCTATGTATGAAGTGGGTTTTTTTGTGGGTTTTTTTTTTGCAGTAGTAGTTTTGATAGAACTTTGTTTGATATTGTTAGCTTTGTGTAATAGTCTCCATTAGTCTTTGTTTTACAACATGCTCTAAAGGTATGATTCATTCACCTTCTTGCTCCAAGGGAAGCAAAAGGATACAACTACAGGTCATTCTTCTATACCACAACTGTATCAAGGCACTTGCAGTGGCTGTTTCAGTAGCAATGGTTTTACATGATGTGTTTGCTTGCGCCATGTCCATCTCTGGTTGTTATTGTTTACGGCATGTTTGGAAGTTACACCTGGTAAATTATTTTATAATTGGTACTACTCGTGTGTTTTTGCAGGTTACAGTGGGCTAACTATTTTTAATTCGGGTACTACTCGGGTGTATTTGCAGGTTACAGTGCGCTAAATCTTTTGGCTTGGCTTGGCTTGGTTCGTTCTCAATCTCCCCCTACCAAACCATGAAAGGGATTAAATAGTAGAAAGAAGTCCAGAGAACGGAATGCGTTATGTCGTAGTTTACAGCTTGACTGCGATATTTGCATCTTTCGGTCCAACACATCCGATTTCAGCAAGCATTATTTCAGTACAGTGTTAGCATTCCCTCTTCGATCCCTTTTCAGGATAATATCCCTTATAAGAATAAGCCAGTCTGGCCTGCTGCAGCCTGTTATCCAGGATCACCGCGGGGAGGTGTAGACGGGTCTTGGCAGCTCTGGTTCGCTGGCCCTGACGGTAGCAGTCAGATATGGGTCGCTGACCACTGCAGTTCATGCGCTGCTCCGCATCTTGATCCCGCTAAATCTTTTAAATTCTGGTAACACACAGGAGTAATTCGTGGTTTCAATCCGTTAATTCTTTTTAAACAAGGAGAATTCTAGCCCCAGCCCTTTCAGTTTGATGTTCGCTGCCATGTTGACATTCAGTAATGTTGGATTCAATTGCGATATCGCCTACACGGCGAGTTCTTCAATCTGAGGTGACTGCAGGCAAGAACAAGAGTACAAATTGAGACCATATGTGGACCTCCCTGCTGATGGCTGCGCTCTCAATGCCCATTCAGAGACTGAAATCCAATGTACTGTTGACCTTTTTTTTTGCGGCGGCCTGCGATAACTTCTGTCTCATAATTTCTACCAGTAAGACTGAAGTGCTACACCAAGCAGCTCCAAGAACTGAGCACAATGAGACAGCTATCACTATCAAGAGCGAGAAGTTTAAGTCAGTGGAACGCTTTGTATACCTTGGCAGTACACTCTCCAGAGCAGTACCATTGTCTTCACCATTTTTGTCGATTCTGGAGCCAAGATATTCAAAATGTATGACCTGATCTATTTCCTCACCACCCACTGTAAATTTATGCTGACATTGTGTTTTATCGGTGGTCATTATCTTTGTTTTGTTTATGTTTATGAACAGATTTTGATCTTTACTATGTCCATTAACGGCTGAAAGTAGCTGCTCTAGCCCTTCCGCACTTCTTGATAGTATCACTGTGTCATCTGCGTATCGTAACTCTGGAATCTCGTATCCCCCAATCGTAAATGGGTCGAAACTTTCAATGTTCTCCTCTTCTCGTACATTTCTCATTATACATTCCGCATATATGTTGTACAGATAAGGTGAGAGTATACATCCCTGTCGGACTCCCTTTTGTACTGCAAACCAATCTGTTGTTTGCCAAGATACTCAGACAGCGGCTTGTTGATCTT
The DNA here is from genome assembly GCA_036924085.1 of Ariolimax columbianus. Taxonomy (NCBI): domain Eukaryota; kingdom Metazoa; phylum Mollusca; class Gastropoda; order Stylommatophora; family Arionidae; genus Ariolimax; species Ariolimax columbianus. The sequence continues at coordinate 11,133,892 of JAVGWX010000013.1, forward strand.
GGTATAATGTTTCAATGAGATGGACTATATGCAAAGTAAACCCAATTTCCTTCATGATTCTCCACAGATTTTGATGTTTTACCGTGTCGAAGGCCTTAGTGTAATCAATGAAACATGTGTACAGGTCTACATTAAACTCTCTACATTTTTCATAGATATTCCTTAAATTGAATATGTGGTCCCGGGTCCCTCTGTCTTGCCTAAAACCTGCCTGGACTACGTGAATTTCATATTGAAACCTTTTCTCTATCCTTCTTTATAGGATTCGCAAGAGTATCTTGCTAGCATGGCTGATCAGTGCGATAGTTTGGTAGTTCGTGCACAGCTTCAGGTTGCCTTTTTTGGGGAGGGGAATATAAATTGATTTATTCCATGCTTCTGGCCACTCTGCACTGTGCCATATCTTTTTACACAGCTTGTGGTAGCCTCTCCTCCTGCTTGTATTAGCTCTGCTGGGATATCATCGCATCCTGGGGACTTTCCCTTTTTCAGGCTTTTTTGAGGAGAGTACACTCTCCAGAATAGTCCATATTGATGAGGACAGTACACTCTCCAGAGCAGTCCCTTATGATGAGGACAGTACACTCCCCAGAGCAGTCCATATTAATGAGGACAGTACCCTCTCCAGAGTAGTCCATTTTGATGAGGACAGTACACTCTCCAGAGAAGTCCATATTCATGAGGACAATACACTCTCCATAGCAGTCCATATTCATGAGGACAGTACACTCTCCAGAGCAGTCCTTATTCATGAGGACAGTACACTCTCCAGAGCAGTCCATATTCATGAGGACAGTACACTCTCCAGAGCAGTCCATATTCATGAGGACAGTACACTCTCCAGAGCAGTCCATATTCATGAGGACAGTACACTCTCCAGAGCAGTCCATATTGATGAACTGAAACCGAGAATTGCCAAAGCTCGTGTAGCCTTTAGAAAACCAAGATCAACATTTTGGAACTGGATAGCAATCAAACTTACAACAAATTGAAGTTTTATGCTACCAATTCTTCTATACGCCTTGGAAACTTGGACTGCGTGCAGTCGATATGCGATGAAGCTTGACCACATGCATCTGGGCAACCTAAGGAAACTGCTGAACATAGAATGGCAAGATGGGATCACATAGTTTTTTTTCGCAGACTGACATGACAGGCATCCATAAAACTCTGTGCAAATCGCAGCTTAGATTGACTGTCCATATTGTCCGCATGTCAGATTAGTGGCTTCCAGCAGACCGCACCAAAAAGGGTAGTGGTACAGTGGGTTCCATCCCCCTGTAACATCCAAGGCAACGAGGAGGCTGACAGACTGGCAAAAGAAGGTGCAAGACTACCACAACCAGATACTAGTGTGACATACGAAGAGTAAAAAAGGATTATTAGAGCTAGATACATGACCAAATGGGAAACAGAACATAATGGCTACACAAAAAACGATGCCTATTACCAGTTGAACAGAAGAGAGCAGGTCGTGGTCTTCAGACTTCGCACAGGCCACAATAGACTGAGGTACCACCTATTCAACAAATTGAAGATAGGTGGCACTGACGAATGCTCGTGTGGTACCGGGAAAATGACGAGGATCAGAGAAAGCAGATGTGGCCATCACCAGTGGCAACACAAGACAAGCTTTATGGCAGTGTCGACAGCCTCAGGATGACCGCTGCTTTTTTCGAAATAATACAGGTTGACGTCTGACAGCGTACGACGAAAAAGAAGATTGTGGCTTCCATATGGCGAGCTTGAGTCAATGAAGTGAGCTCGCAATAGTCAAATAAAACGTTACAAAGAAATACTGAAAGCCTCACTGAAGAACTGCGCCATTGGCCTTGAATATTGAGAGAACATTGCTGATCTCTCTGTCTGGCGTAGCAAAGCATCTGCTGGCACAGTGCATATGGAGCAGATACGAAACAAATAAGCATATACGGGTACTGGTCACACGAAAGGCAAGAGACGAGTTGCTTCCGTTTGACGAACAGAAAGTGCTTCTCTACCGTCATTGTGACAGACAATTTCGGGCTCGGTTTGGTTTGATCAGCCACCGATGAACCCACTCCAGGATTGACAGATGACAATGTGGTCCTCTTCGTAAACGTTCGACAAACAACAATGTATTTGTTGAACATAATATATTTCAGTATGCACTGATCTGCGCGCACTATACATCTCATCACTTCATCTCTTCTAGACAAAAGGTAATATATTTCTATAATCTGAGGCGTTTAGTGATTTCTGCATAATTTATAGCTGATATGATAATAAAAAATTGTATTTAGTCATTTATTTAGGTTTTCTAGCTTTCAGATTGACTTTTTTTCTACTTTGCTGCTTCTCCATTTCTATGTATCTGTTGGTGGTCAGAAATACACACTATTTTCACTCTAGTGAAACATATAGCAATCCCTAATGCCATACGTCTCTGCCACATTTTCCCTGCCTCAATCAATAAAGAAACACAGACGATATTGATCCAGCTATAACAATAAATGGTCGATAACCCAATGATCATATTGTATTAGACAGAAATAAAGCAATCAAGGGGTGATAATCACATTTGTTATTTGTTCACTAGCCTGGCGAGCAAGTGTGTACAAATATAGACGTCTGCGTCACATGGCCGTTTTTTCCTTGATTATAGTTAATGCGAAAGTGTTTTCCACAAATCGTATTCCTTCCACTTTGATTTCTGTCCTTTGCATTGTTTCAATTACTTAATTCTATATATGTTTCTTTTTGTTTCTCCACCGCGAAGATCTCAAACTTACATTGACTAGTCAGCTGTGTCAAATATTATCAGAGATACTAATACATGTACACGTACCTTGACCAGATAGGTGTGTCAAATATTGTCTGACATAATACACACTTACAGTGACTACACACCAACACACACCAGCACACACATACATCCACACCCCAGCACACACATACTTATTAAACACACATTTGATCATAAGTAAAGTAAACAGGCAAAACAAGTAAACAAATAAATATAATCTATATTGTTTCGTACCAATACATAAGTACACGACCATTCGACTACTCTAAGACGCATGTTAAGACGATAGAAGAAGCAAGTCTTATGTTCTTATGCTATAAATAAACCAAGAACGAAAGACAAAGGACATCCTCTCAAAGATAGCACAGAAAAAATAATAACTGAAAATTGGCACGCTGCTAATCTATTCAAACAGTACTTTAGCACAGTCTGAACAATAGAGTTGCTCGAAGATCCCAGAGCCTATAGATATTTTCGAAAGAGATTAAGCTAAGTCTGTATTACGTAAGAAATGGTTTTTAAACAATTGGAGTGGTTGCTGTTGTTGTTTGCGAGATCCCACAATGTGACACATAAAGAAAATGAAAGCCATACAGTCCTGCTTACAGATGCTCTGGCGGTAGTCACAGCGCTAAAAAGCCAGAAAAACACTGAGCTTAATGACTTAAGAGCAGTACTCTGTCAACTATGCCAGCAGTCCGCACCAAAACGGGTAGTGGTACAGTGGGTGCCATCACACTGCAACAGCCAAAGCCACGAGGAGGCAGACAGACTGGCAAAAGAAGGTGCAAGACTACCACAAACAGATACTAGTATGACGTACGAAGAGTCAAAACGGCTTATTAAAGCCAGATACATGACCAAATGGGAAACTGAACATACCGGCTACACCAAAAACGATGCCTATTACCAGTTGAACAGAAGAGAGCTGGTCGTTGTCTTCAGACTTCGCACTGGCCACAATAGACTGAGGTACCACCTATTCAACAAATTGAAGATAGGTGGTACCGACGAATGCCCGTGTGGTACCGGTAAAATGACCGCTGAGCATCTGCTGCAGAACTGCCCGACATACGAGGATCAGAGAGAGCAGATGTTACCATCACCAGTGGCAACACAAGACAAGCTCTATGGCATTGTCGACAGCCTCAGGATGACCACCGCTTTTTCGAAAAAATAATGGTTACTGTCTGACTGCGTACGATGAAGAAGAAGAAGAAGAAGAATTCCCACAATGAGTTGGTTGCTCTTGAGTGATCAGTGTGTTTTGCCTGACTAGGCATTAGCATCATCGTCCATATTGAAGGGATTAAAAATTAATAAATGCCCGGGCCAAAATGGTATTAATTCAAAATTACTCTTTGAAATTAAAGATCTGTTAGCAAAATTATTGGCTATATTGTATTCTTAATCACCTATGAAGTGAATTGTTCCAGGCGATTAGATAGATGTAGGAGTGATCCCCTTGTTAAAAATAGAACCAAAAAATAAAACAACATATCCAGCAAATTTAAGCATTAGTGAAAGGAAAGTGGAGTATAGATCTTGTAAATTGCACATCACAAAGAAATAACTGACATTACACGTACCCACCTAGAAAAAAAACAGCGCTTCCCAGAACTGATAGAACAAATCCAACTATTTGATAGAAAAACAATCCAGACATTTGATTGAAAACATTTAATAAAAAACAATCCAGACATACGATAGAACACATTTAATAGAAAACAATCCAGACATTTGATAGAAAACAATCCAGAAATTTGATTTAAAAAACAATCCAGGCTTTTGATAGAAAACATTCCAGACATTGTAAAAAAAAACAGCTAGATAAAAACAAAAAGAAGAGCCACTACTGTAAAACATACAGAGAAACGCTATTCAAGCAACAGCTTAATCTACGAATATACAAATGGATCAGCAACAAATAATACTGAGAAATGCGTTTGACTATTCATTATGATCATAAAAAAATAGTAGACAAAGAAAGCTAGCATTGGCGACAAGGAATATTGTAAATACACTTTAGAAAAAGGAGTAGGCCTTGAAAATGTTGTCTAAATTACTAATGACAGGTGAAGACAACTAGTGCTCTCCACAGACGCGATGTGGATGCGCCAATGCGGGGTCAGCATTGCTAACATAGTAACGGTGTAGACTAATAGACATATTTAAGAGAGCTGTGATACAGGGATTTTATATTTTCTCTCATTGCAACATTCTTGCGAGAGAAGGTGGAAAGCTACTTCGACATGATACAGGTGTATTTGATATTTATATGTGACTTTTTAAAAGGGCAAGAGGTACACCAGGTGTAGATATGGAAACAAGAGGGAATCAGAGCACACAGATCATCAGTCAAATAACGTATATTAGCAGCTCAACAAACGTGAGCAGGTGGTAATCTTTAGACTCAGTACAGACTACAACAGATACATACCATCTGTTCAACATACTAAGAATGAGACTTACAGATGAATGTGTCTGCGGGATTAACGGATTGACTGCTGAGCATCTGCTGCAAAACTCTAGCAAATGAGGAGCAGAGAAAGTATGTAAAGTCATTACTAGCACCAGAGGACGGCGTGGGCTAGTGGTTAAGTGACACGGCTCACAATCCGAAGGTGCTGGTTTCGATCCCCATCACAGCACCTTCCGTTACGCCTGGGAAACAAACCCTTAGAAAATGCAGAAGGAAGCAGACTTTTATATAAAATGTATGCTGAAGTCGGATGCACTGGACCGACAGACGCAAATATAAAAACCACAGTGCAACGCACACCGCCTTGGAGAATAGAGAATTAAAGTTGAACGCAAAAAAAATACACACCAAAAAACTAGCACCATTGCTGGACAATTTCTATGCAGACATCACTGCTTTCTTCACACATATTTTCAAGCTGACACATGGAGGAGCCGCAAAGAAGAAATTAAAAAAAGAAGAAAAAGAAGAATAACAGAAGAAAATTATGCTGTCAGAAGTCGACTTTAGTTTGTTCAATGAAAGCATCTGTCATCCTGAGGCTAACGACACTGCCATAGTGCTTGTCTAGTGTTGCCACTGGTGATGGCCCCATGTGCTTTCTCTGGTCCTCGTCTGTCGGGCAATTTTGCAAGAGATGTTCAGGAGTTATTTCCCCTGTACCACAGGTGCATTCGTCAGCAGCATTACCTTCGGTTTATTGAATAGATGGGACCTCAGTGTTCTGTGGCCTGTGTGGAGTTTGAAGACCACAACCTGCGCTCTTTTGTTTATCTGGAAGCAATTCCAGAGCGGAGGCAGAGGCACTGAGGGCTGCAGAAGAAGCAATGCAGACAGGCAAAAGAAATGAAAGCCAGATAGTCCTGTTTACAGATGCCCTGACCGTAGTCACAGCACTAAAAAGCCAGAAAAATACTGAACTTAATGATTTAAGCGCAGTACTCTGTCAACTATTCCAACAGACCGCACCAAAAAGAGTACGGGTACAGTGCGTTCCATCCCATTGTAACATCCAAGGCAACGAGGAGGCAGACAGACTGGTAAAAAAGGTACAAGACTACCACAACCAGATACTAGTGTGACCTAATAAGAGTTAAAAAGGCTCGTTAGAGCCAGATACATGGCCAAATGGGAAACAGAACATACTGGCTAAACAAAAAATGATGCCTATTACCAATTGAACAGAAGAGAGCAGGTCATGATCTTCAGACTTCGCAAAGGCCACAACAGACTGAGGGAGCACCTATTCAATAAACGGAAGATAGGTGGCACTGACCAATGCAGTTGTGGTACCGGAAAAATGACCACTGAACATCTACTGCAAAACTGCCCGAAATACGAGGACCAGAGAAAGCACATGTGGCCATCACCAGTGGCAACACGAGACAAGCTCTATGGCAGTGTCGACAGCCTCAGGATGACCGCTGCTTTTTTTCGAAAAAATACAGGTTGACGTCTGACAGCGTACGAAGAAGAAGAAGAAGTAGTTTATCTGGTAATAAGCATAGTCTCTTGTGTAGCCAGTATGCTCTGTTTCTCATGTGTCCATGTACCTGGCCCTATTAAACATTCTGAACTATTTGCAGGTCACACTAGAATCTGGTTGTGGTAACCTTCCGTCTTTGGTCGCGTCTGTCTGCCTCCTCGTTGCCTTGAATGTTATGACTGACTGTACTATTACTCTTCTGGATTTGGACTGCTTGAATAGTTGACAGAGTACTAATCTGTGTTCATTTAGGTAAGAATTTTTCTGGAAAAAGAAGATAAATAATAATAAGAAATGGTGTGAGTGAAGTACTTTCAATCGCGGCATGTTGAATCGTATCGCAGATAAAACAGAAAACATCATGAGGTATTAGTATTGTCAGAAATATGTTTCAGAGCACATCAGGTTGCAAAACAGCCAAATTAATTATAGAATCCTACAGAAGCTTTAGAAGTTATCATTGCAATCTTTCTACTATCTAGAGTAAGCAAGGCAGTGTCTAATGTGTCAAGATAAAGTAAAATACTTTTCACACTTAACGGATATCATTTAAAGAGAGCAAGAAATCATATTTTCCACAAAATGTTTACTATTTTAATATAAGAAAGATGGTAAACTTTCACCCTTAAGAATCCAGTATTAAAAGTGACCAAGAAATTACACTCTCAACCCAAAAAATCGCATATCTAATGAGCAAGACATGACATCCTCTGTACATTTATAGATTATCTAATGATAGCAGACAGGACACTCACTATCAGTTAATGGACTATCTAGTGTGAGCATCACAAGACACTATCAATTAATGGACTATCTAATGTGAGCATCACAAGACACTATCAGTTAATGGACTATCTAATGTGAGCATCACAAGACACTATCAGTTAATGGACTATCTAATGTGAGCATCACAAGACACTCTCTATCAGTTAATGGACTATCTAATGTGAGCATCACAAGACACTATCAGTTAATGGACTATCTAATGTGAGCAACACAAGACACTATCTATCAGTTAATGGACTATCTAATGTGAGCATCACAAGACACTATCAGTTAATGGACTATCTAATGTGAGCATCACAAGACACTATCAGTTAATGGACTATCTAATGTGAGCAACACAAGACACTATCTATCAGTTAATGGACTATCTAATGTGAGCATCACAAGACACTATCAGTTAATGGACTATCTAATGTGAGCATCACAAGACACTATCAGTTAATGGATTATCTAATGTGAGCAACACAAGACACTATCTATCAGTTAATGGACTATCTAATGTGAGCATCACAAGACACTATCAGTTAATGGACTATCTAATGTGAGCATCACAAGACACTATCAGTTAATGGACTATCTAATGTGAGCATCACAAGACACTATCAGTTAATGGACTATCTAATGTGAACTTCACAAGACACTATCAGTTAATGGACTATCTAATGTGAGCATCACAAGACACTATCAGTTAATGGAATATCTAATGTGAGCAACACAAGACACTATCTATCAGTTAATGGACTATCTAATGTGAGCATCACAAGACACTATCAGTTAATGGACTATCTAATGTGAGCATCACAAGACACTATCAGTTAATGGACTATCTAATGTGAGCATTACAAGACACTATCAGTTAATGGACTATCTAATGTGAGCATCACAAGACACTATCAGTTAATGGACTATCTAATGTGAACATCACAAGACACTATCAGTTAATGGACTATCTAATGTGAGCATCACAAGACACTATCAGTTAATGGACTATCTAATGTGAGCATCACAAAACACTATCAGTTAATGGACTATCTAATGTGAGCATCACAAGACACTATCAGTTAATGGACTATCTAATGTGAACTTCACAAGACACTATCAGTTAATGGACTATCTAATGTGAGCATCACAAGACACTATCAGTTAATGGAATATCTAATGTGAGCAACACAAGACACTATCTATCAGTTAATGGACTATCTAATGTGAGCATCACAAGACACTATCAGTTAATGGACTATCTAATGTGAGCAACACAAGACACTATCTATCAGTTAATGGACTATCTAATGTGAGCATCACAAGACACTATCAGTTAATGGACTATCTAATGTGAGCATCACAAGACACTATCAGTTAATGGACTATCTAATGTGAACATTACAAGACACTATCAGTTAATGGACTATCTAATGTGAGCATCACATGACACTATCAGTTAATGGACTATCTAATGTGAGCAACACAAGACACTATCTATCAGTTAATGGACTATCTAATGTGAGCATCACAAGACACTATCAGTTAATGGACTATCTAATGTGAGCATCACAAGACACTATCAGTTAATGGACTATCTAATGTGAGCATCACTAGACACTATCAGTTAATGGACTATCTAATGTGAGCATCACAAGACACTATCAGTTAATGGACTATCTAATGTGAGCATCACAAGACACTATCAGTTAATGGACTATCTAATGTGAGCCTCACAAGACACTCTCAGTTAATGGACTATCTAATGTGAGCAACACATGATATTCTCTACACATTAATTGACTTTCTAAAGTGAGCAGATTTGACAAATTCCACCTAGAAAAGCAAATTACGTAATGTAAACAACAATCTCACATTGCACCTAAAAAACCCAATATCTAAAGTGAGACATTAATGACACTTTTCGCCAACAAAGCCCACTATCAATTTTGAGCAAGGAATGCCACTTCCAATATACATAATCCATTTTCTAAATCACGAAATGAATGTGTTTTCTTTCACACACAAATCCACAATTCAATCACAATTCAATCACGAAATGACATAAGAGAGTATTGAAAGACTGTTTCCACCGATAAAATCCACTGCATGAAGTTTCCGAAAGTGGAGACACCATCGCCTAGACACAGAGACAGTGAGCCGCCCAAGGAATAGAGCGCACGACGATTCCAAAGCCAACGTCTCACCTGTGTATCTATGGCGTGCATAGTCTGCCATGCTAGGATTGGACATTACATCCATATGAGATCACATCGCGCAGCACAAGTTTGATATGACGCCATATAATATCCTGCGATGGGCAACATTTATTATTAGACGACGAAATGGAAATTCAGTTCGAAAAAATAAGGCAAACAAGATCGCAAAACATATAAGAGGAATACGCCACAATACCTATAAATACACTGGGTCATGACCATGACCTTCTCTAAACTACAGATGGCCATGGTCATGACAAACAATATTTTCTAAATGTAAAATCCATAAAGAACTTGACCCCTTTCAATTGACCCCCTTCAAGTGACCCCCTTCAATCCATTGAGATAGTGGCCATATGGATAAACTGAAAAATATTAATAATCGCAGATATATCTGAAACAGGTCCACGGTTATGTGCTGAGAGATCCTACTCTCTAGCGGAAGCTTAGATGGCATGTTGATAAACCACTTTGACCAAGAATACTTGGAAATTGATAAATATAACAGATAACATTAAAAGAACCATGGAAACGCCTTATAAAATTTGATCACACGATCTTTAATTAACTTTGGCGGTTGATTTGTTAGTTATATTCTACATTTGGTCACATTGAAAAACGACATTTATTATTGAAATGTTATTTAATAAGTTTAAATTGTGGTTCTCGAAAATCAGCTGGATTTAAGAAATGTAAAAAGTAATAAAAAACAAAGACGGACAATGGAAATGATAGATGTGAAACGGAATGTTTAGATTTCGTGGAAAACGAGCAGACGAATTGCCACAATGCTCAAATAGCAGTTGTTGTGAAGACAATTGATTGCCGACGTCACCAGCATAAAAAACAATGTTGATGAGTTATTCAAAATGGCGATATATACTTTGCACATTCACATTCCTTCGTATTTTCTATGCTTCAGTGAGGTTATTCCTGCCAGATCGATTCCCTTTTAACTATTCTATGAACAAAATATTGTTGCAGACAAAAGCATCATTCATGATGTACGCTACTGGTCAATTATTTATCTCTGCCCGTATCTGAGCATCATGCTGCATTGACTTTTCAAAGATCCGCTCACAGAAGAGCTCTTCTTTCCGTTGGTTGAATATATTTGTGCAGCGTACTTGTGGCTGCCCCCAAGTAAGCCTTGAGGGTCAGAAATGTTAGCGCTTTTCGTAACGAGTTTCTCCCTTATTTCTCTCTACGCATGTGTAAGAGGTGGAACAGCCCAGGGTGGTAAACTGTTTGCATCTCACAGCAAAAGTACTAGATTCTATCCTCGTTATCTAAATGCGCCAGTGAACATAGCAGTAAATGAATTTCTGTATGGGAAAGAAGGATATCATGGAAATCAACCGACCACTCAATCTTATACAAGATAAGCTAAGGCCTTGTATAATGCAGCCCGTAACACTTCATCCTGGACAACAGTGCTGTGGGAACTACATCTACCCTTACTTAACGTTTAGCTGCTTTCTTAATGTGTGTCTCTTCCTTCTGTTAGTGTTGATAGAATAGACCACTGGACACTACATCTTGGGTCTGCTATTTGAGTTGACAGAATAGCTCACTGGACACTACATCTTGGGTCTGTTATTAGTGTTGACAGAATAGCTCACTGGACACTACATCTTGGGTCTGTTATTAGTGTTGACAGAATAGCTCACTGGACACTACATCTTGGGTCTGTTATTAGTGTTGACAGAATAGCTCACTGGACACTACATCTTGGGTCTGTTATTAGTGTTGACAGAATAGCTCACTGGACACTACATCTTGGGTCTGTTATTAGTGTTGACAGAATAGCTCACTGGACACTACATCTTGGGTCTGTTATTAGTGTTGACAGAATAGCTCACTGGACACTACATCTTGGGTCTGTTATTAGTGTTGACAGAATAGCTCACTGGACACTACATCTTGGGTCTGTTATTAGTGTTGACAGAATAGCTCACTGGACACTACATCTTGGGTCTGTTATTAGTGTTGACAGAATAGCTCACTGGACACTACATCTTGTTTCTGATGTCTTTGTGCCATCGTCTTCTTCTTCTACCACTTCCTCTTTTGCCTGGCACCATACTTTCCATCATTTTTCTCTCAAGACCGTTGCATCTCTTGATGTTACCAAAGTATTTGCATTTTCTAGCCAAAATGGAATTGATAAATCACATCTCCTCTATGCTCAACTCTTGCAGAATGTCTACATTTGTCTTTTTCTCTGTCCAGGGTATTCTGAGGATCTTTCTGTAACATTTTGACTCGAATGATTCGATTCTTTGTCTGGAAGTTTTGGTAATCGTTCATGATTCACAGCCATAAGCTGCCACAAGAAAAACACAGGCTCTCAAGACTTTTACTTTTGTCATTTTGTTGGTGCTCTGCCATAATTTCTTCAAGCCGTTCAGTCTCTGCATTGCTATGGCTAGTCTTCTTCTGATTTCTTTCGAGACGTCGCCATTTTTGTCTATTCTGGAGCTCAGATATTCAAAATGTATAACCTGATCTATTTCTTTACCATCCACTGTAAATTTATACATTGTGTTTTGTCGGTGGTCATTATCTTTGTTTTGTTCATGTTTATAAACAGGTTTAGATTTTTACTGTGTCCATTTACGGCTGAAATTAGCTGCTCTAGCCCTTCTGCACCTCTTGATAGTATAACTGTATCGTCTGCTTACCGTAACTCTGAAATCTCGTGCCCGCCAATCGTAAATAGATCGAGACTTTCAATGTTCTCGCCTTCTCAAACATTTCTCATTATTCATCCCGCATATATGTTGTATAGATAAGGTGAGAGGATACATCCCGCATATATGTTGTATAGATAAGGTGAGAGGATACATCCCGCATATATGTTGTATAGATAAGGTGAGAGGATACATCCATGTCTTACTCCCATTTGTACTGTAAACCAATTCAACATCATGTCATATTTTAGGAAAACGAAAATAAGCAGAAATGGTTTTATATGTGTAAAAATACAATAGGAAAGATATAAGATGGAGGAACTAAAATCGGCATTAGAGAAAATTGATGTCGACAAAGTAGCTGGGCATCATGTTATACGCCAGAAAGAAGCGAGTACGTGAACACGTCTGGTGATCTACAAAATAAAGTTTCTCCAGACAGCCTGATGCCATAAAGCTATTTAATGTAGTGGGGGGGGGGGGGGGGGGGGATTGCCGCGTAAGTAGCAGAATGACCTTTCTTACAGCTGTCAACCTGTGTGGATGTTACACGTTTTTGACATTTTTTTAGTAAAGTAGGTTGCCATTACTTTCCGTACGCGGGTAAGTGATCGCATAGACAAAATATCCGTGACTGTCAAACTGGACACAGTGGGATTCAAACCTGGTGCAATGGGTTTGTGAAAGGGATGTTTCACCACTAGTCCATGCTGCCTCCATGGGACATTGCCATAAATTAACGAAAAATGACAACATGTGACAATCCTGGAGGCATGAGTTATCCATGATGTCCTCGGCAACATTTTAATCCATGATCTTGGATTAAGACGTTTGGTTAATATTGGCACTTGGATCTTATCTTCATACTCAGACCTAATCTTGGCATTCATACCTTATCTTGACACTCAGATCTTATCTTGACACTTAGACCTTATCTTGGCATAAAGAGGACGGTTACACTTTCTTATCTTCACACTAAGACCTTATTTTCACACTCAGACTTTACTTCACACTCATGGCTTATCTTCACACTCAAACCGTATCTTCACACATTCAGACTGTATGGTCATGCACTCAGACTTCATCTTCACAATCAGACCATATCTTCACATTCAGGCCGTATCTCTACACTCAGGACTTATCTCCACACTCAGGCCTTTCTTCACACTTAGATAACTGTGTACAGCGACAAGATTCTTGGATCATTAAAATACATGTTGCAAGTTTTATTATTGTAGGCTCTAAAAATACTTGGCACGAAAGAACATGCCATCATCTCAGATCTGCCAAAACCATAGCTTTTATAAAACATTCCAAAGAACATGCTAGCATCTCAGATCTATCAAAGACATAGCTTCTTTAAGACATTCAGAAAAACATGCTAGTATTTCAGATCTGTCAAAGACATAGCTTCAATAAGATATTCTAAAGAACATGCTAGCCTCTCAGATCTATCAAAGACATAGCTTCTATAAGACATTCAGAAAAACATGCTAGTATTTCAGATCTGTCAAAGACATAGCTTCAATAAGATATTCCAAAGAACATGCTAGCCTCTCAGATCTATCAAAGACATAGCTTCTATAAGACATTCAGAAAAACATGCTAGTATTTCAGATCTGTCAAAGAGATAGCTTCTCTTAGACATTCAGAAGAACATGCCATCATCTCAGATCTGTCAAAAACATAGCGTCTAAAAGACATGCATAAGCCAGATTAGAAAATCAGTAGACTAAGGAGTTGACGATCATATATGACGTAAGACCTGGCGACATTCTATCTTTCTAACTCGATATGGTTGATGGATGTCATAAGCCCTACACGTAGATAACAATAATGTCATACGGACTGCAAGGAGATTACAATAATGTCTATAATGTGGTCGATCTCCGAACATGATATTATAGTAGAGATGGGAGAGTTCAATCCCCAACCATGGAATTGTAAGATTGCCTGGAGAGCCTTAATATTCTGAATGAACAGAAGTGCTAACGTTCTTGATGATTGATGCCAATTCTCTTTGTCGACCTCCATTTTCTGTAATGCCGCTTTTAGTTCCTCCATTTTAATGTTGTCGTCTCTATTGTATTTTTACACATCGAAAACAATTTCTGCTTATTTTCGTTTTACGTAAAATGACGTAATGTTTGACTGTATCCCTCCATCCTTCACGTATACTGTACATTCGTTGTCCGGTTGCTGAGACTAGTCTGTTGAAGAAATATCAAATCCAGACACTATGTGTAAACCAGCGAAATGCTATGAAACTTAACAATCGATTTCTGGCTGACTCTTATTTGAACAAAGGTATTAAAGATCAACAGTATACGTATTACCAATTACTTCTCTGCAGCTGTTAGTTGTTTTCAGTTACAAAGCTAGGGAGCAATAGCGATATGATACAATAGCATCTGGAAAATTATGGGGGCAAAACATCAGAACAGTGAAAGACTATTAGAACTATGTGAGATATCAAATCTTGTTATAGTGGACGCCATCTCCCCACATAAAGATACACGCCATCTCCCCACATAAAGATACACACCATCTCCCCACATAAAGACCAACACCATCTCGCCACATAAAGACACACACCATCTCCCCACATAAAGACCCACACCATCTTCCCACATAAAAACCCACACCATCTCCCCACATAAAGACACACATCATCTTCCCACATAAAGTCACACACCATCTCCCCACATAAAGACACACACTATCTCCCACATAAAGACCCACACCATCTCGCCACATAAAGACACACCATCGTTAGACATAAAAACACACACCATCTCCCAACATAGACACACCATCTCGCCACATAAAGACACACACCATCTCCCCAGATAAAAACGCACAGCACCATAGTCCCACATAAAGACATATACAAAACAACACAGGCCTCGCCATATGGTAAAACACAAACAGTTAGATTAATAAATTGTGTATAAATACAAAATGTCCCTGTCTGTCCAGCGATGTCAAATCATATCGCGGTGCAAGCATTGGCAGTGACCTAACCTTTATACAGCCAAAAAGGTACCATTGAATAAGGTGCATCAACAGACCTTCAACAAGAAGACGGATGTACAAAGATTGTTTTCAAGTGGCACACAAGCAGCATATATGTCGAAATACACAATAGCTTGGCAACTCTTACAAATGCCATTGACGACCATAGTTGATGACGTCGATCGTAGCCCATTAAGCAGAAAATCCTTCTCTCCCAGGTACATCCAGCTCATACCAGAGTTGGGACATCTGCCCCCTGTAGAAGTACAGGTCGACTAAGAACTTAGAACTGTTCGCACGTTCGACAGCAAGTGGAAACTTTGTTAAGCTATAGTAAGAGACACCACCACAATAACAACAGGGTATACCAAAAACGGAATGAAGAAATGTCCCAGCAGTAACACATGGGACACCAGAAAAGAGCAGGGCAGAATATTTTACGGAGGTTTAAAATAGACCACAACCAATAATAAGTCCGGACATTCATCAATAGACCAGCTCACCTACTATGCGAATACAATGGGATGAGTTTTCACTAAGATTTAACAAGCCATCGGGAAGCTAAAGAAAGACAATATGGCCAGCGACAATAATAGAGAAATGTGGAAAGCAATAGTTGATGCGACTCTAACACATGTACAACAATTAATCGCCCATCAAGTATTGAAAAAGGAGAACCTCCCCCCCCCTCCGCCGCCACCAACCCAAACATCCACCCTACCCCCTCCCCCCCCCCCCCCTCCCACCCATACACTCATCTACAACAATGGAAAGTTGGCCTGATTGTGAAAATATCAAAGACGGGTGCCCTATCAGATTTCAAACATTGGCGTGGTGTAATACTGCTACCATTGCCAGGAGAAGCGAATGCTAGGTGGTATGGTGTAATACTGCTACCAGTGCCAGGAGAAGCGAATGCTAGGTGGTATGGTGTAATACTGCTACCAGTGCCAGGAGAAGCGAGGGCTAGGTGGTATGGTGTAATACTGCTACCAGTGCATTGAGAAGCGAGGACTAGGTGGAATGGTGTAATACTGCTACCAGTGCCAGGAGAAGCGAGGGCTAGGTGGTATGGTGTAATACTGCTACCAGTGCCAGGAGAAGCGAGGACTAGGTGGAATGGTGTAATACTGCTACCAGTGCCAGGAGAAGCGAGGGCTAGGTGGTATGGTGTAATACTGCTACCAGTGCCAGGAGAAGCGAATGCTAGGTGGTATGGTGTAATACTGCTACCAGTGCCAGGAGAAGCGAGGGCTAGGTGGTATGGTGTAATACTGCTACCAGTGCCAGGAGAAGCGAGGACTAGGTGGAATGGTGTAATACTGCTACCAGTGCCAGGAGAAGCGAGGGCTAGGTGGTATGGTGTAATACTGCTACCAGTGCCAGGAGAAGCGAGCGCTAGGTGATATGGTGTAATACTGCTACCAGTGCCAGGAGAAGCGAGGGCTAGGTGGTATGGTGTAATACTGCTACCAGTGCCAGGAGAAGCGAATGCTAGGTGGTATGGTGTAATACTGCTACCAGTGCCAGGAGAAGCGAATGCTAGGTGGTATGGTGTAATACTGCTACCAGTGCCAGGAGAAGCGAGGGTTAGGTGGTATGGTGTAATACTGCTACCAGTGCCAGGAGAAGCGAGGGCTAGGTGGTATGGTGTAATACTGCTACCAGTGCCAGGAGAAGCGAGGGCTAGGTGGTATGGTGTAATACTGCTACCAGTGCCAGGAGAAGCGAGGGCTAGGTGGTATGGTGTAATACTGCTACCAGTGCCAGGAGAAGCGAGCGCTAGGTGGTATGGTGTAATACTGCTACCAGTGCCAGGAGAAGCGAGGACTAGGTGGAATGGTGTAATACTGCTACCAGTGCCAGGAGAAGCGAGGGCTAGATGGTATAGTGTAAGACTGCTACCAGTGCCAGGAGAAGCGAGCGCTAGGTGGTATGGTGTAAAACTGCTACCAGTTCCAGGAGAAGCGAGGGCTAGGTGGTATAGTGTAAGACTGCTACCAGTGCCATGAGAAGCGAGGACTAGATGGTATAGTGTAAGACTGCTACCAGTGCCAGGAGAAGCGAGGACTAGATGGTATAGTGTAAGACTGCTACCTGTGCCAGGAGAAGCGAGGGCTAGATGGTATAGTGTAAGACTGCTACCAGTTCCAGGAGAAGCGAGGGCTAGATGGTATAGTGTAAGACTGCTACCAGTGCCAGGAGAAGCGAGGACTAGATTGTATAGTGTAAGACTGCTACCAGTGTCAGGAGAAGCGAGGACTAGATGGTATAGTGTAAGACTGCTACCAGTGCCAGGAGAAGCGAGGGCTAGATGGTATAGTGTAAGACTGCTACCAGTTCCAGGAGAAGCGAGGGCTAGATGGTATAGTGTAAGACTGCTACCAGTGCCAGGGGAAGCGAGGACTAGATGGTATAGTGTAAGACTGCTACCAGTGCCAGGAGAAGCGAGAGCTAGATGGTATAGTGTAAGACTGCTACCAGTGCCAGGAGAAGCGAGGGCTAGGTGGTTTGGTGTAAGACTGCTACCAGTGCCAGGAGAAGCGAGGACTAGATGGTATAGTGTAAGACTGCTACCAGTGCCAGGAGAAGCGAGGGCTAGATGGTATAGTGTAAGACTGCTACAAGTGCCAGGAGAAGCGAGGGCTAGGTGGTATAGTGTAAGACTGCTACAAGTGCTAGGAGAAGCGAGGGCTAGATGGTATAGTGTAAGACTGCTACCAGTGCCAGGAAAAGCGAGGGCTAGGTGGTATAGTGTAAGACTCCTACCAGTGCCAGGAGAAGCGAGGGCTAGGTGGTTTGGTGCTAAAAAGACTCAGTGCAGCAGTGGATGGGCAACTCAGAGAGGAGAAGGCTGATGCTAGTCTCAAAAGATCATACATAGACCAAATCACCACTCTTAAAATAATTTTAGAAGAATCTGTGAGAATGCAATATCTACTTTTCATCAACTTCATCGAATTCCAATAGACGTTTGACTTTATAGACTTTATCTCCCATCATCATCATCATGTAGCATGTCCTTTGCAGAACGTCGCTCTCATGACAGCTTGTCTGTAGGAAACTCTGTCTTCTGCCAGTCTTGCGGCCTGCTTCAAGGTCAAATACAGCGTCTACTTGATGTCCTGAGTCCACCCTCTTCTTGGTCGGCCCCTGCCTTGCTTTTCAGTGACTATGCCTTCCATAACCACTCTTTCAAGTCCGCTGTGTCGTTTAACATGTCAAAAAAAACCTCCGTCCACATCATTTATGAGCCAATTCTTCTCTACATTCAGGTCTTACCGGATGGAATTGTTTCTTCCTTCGTCTGTCCACGGGAGTTTCAGGACTTTTCTGTAACACTGTGACTCTTCTTCTTCTTCTTCTTCGTACGCAGTCAGACAGTAACCATTATTTTTTCGAAAAAAGCGGCGGTCATCCTGAGGCTGTCGCCACTGCCATAGAGCTTGTCTTGCAGTTCCACTGGTGATGGCCACATCTGCTCTCTCTGATCCTCGTATGTCGGGCAGTTGTGCAGCAGATGTTCAGCGGTCATTTTACCGGTACCGCACGGGCATTCGTCGGTACCACCTATCTTCAATTTGTTGAATAGGTGGTACCTCAGTCTATTGTGGCCAGTGCGAAGTCTGAAGACAACGACCTGCTCTCTTCGGTTCAACTGGTAATAGGCATCGTTTTTGGTGTAACCAGTATGTTCGGTTTCCCATTTGGTCATGTATCTGGCTTTAACAAGCCGTTTTGACTCTTCGTACTTCATACTAGTATCTGTTTGTGGTAGTCTTACACCTTCTTTTGCCAGTCTGTCTGCCTCCTCGTTGCCTTGGATGTTGCAGTGTGATGGGACCTACTGTACCACTACCCTTTTTGGTGCGGACTGCTGGCACAGTTGGCAGAGTGCTGCTCTTAAGTCATTAAGCTCAGTGTTTTTCTGGCTTTTTAGCGCTGTGACTACGGCGAGAGCATCTGTAAGCAGGACTATATGGCTTTCATTTTCTTTGTGTGTCACCATTTCTTCCACTGCTGCCCTCAGTGCCTCTGCCTCCGCTCTGAAATTGCTTGTGTACTTACCAGTAGCGAATGACAGTGTTATTTGTCTGCCATTTGGTAGGTTCAGGAATGCTCCTGCCCCTCGTTCTGTGTAGTGTTTGTTACAGAACCGTCGGTGTATGCATGGGTCCAGTCCATGCTTGGGTAGCTTTTCGATATAAAGCTTAGGGTAGTATCTCTCCTACACTGTGACTCAAAAGCACCGATCTTCGCTCTTAGTTCTTTTGTAAACGTTCATATTTCACATCAATAGGTGCATCTTTTTAGGACCTTTCAGTTTTAGTTCCTTGTTTTTATTATACCATAGGTTCTGCATACTCCTTAGCGTCTACATTGCCATAGTCAGTTGTCTTCTTACTTCCTTTATACAGTCTCCATCGCCCATCACTTTAAACAATCCTTAGCCACTATGGCTTTCTTTCCAAATATATTAATGTCATGAAAGCACAATGTACTGCTGCACAATGCTTTACGCGAAGGAACATCTGCTGATAAACCTGTATGGTTCCATATAGAAACGGGAGTAAAACAAGGTTGCATTATGTCAGCACTTGTAACTTTAGTATAGCTTTAAACTGGGCTTTAGTATAGCTTTAAACTGGGCTTTAGTATAGCTTTAAACTGGGCTTTAGTATAGCTTTAAACTGGGCTTTAGTATAGCTTTAAACTGGGCTTTAGTATAGCTTTAAACTGGGCTTTAGTATAGCTTTAAACCGGGCTTTAGTATAGCTTTAAACTGGGCTTTAGTATAGCTTTAAACTGGGCTTTAGTATAGCTTTAAATTGGGAAATGTGTAACTATGCCCAATACAAAAAACATTTAAGAATAAAATTGACGGGATTTAAGTCCATTGAAGATCTTGCCATCTCAGATGGCTTGGCTCTTTTGAGTACAAGTGTTGAGTGGACACAGGAAAAGATATATAGACTCTGTCACCAATCTGAAAAGGTAGACTAGCCGGGAAATATTTCGAAAAAAAGAAGTCATGAATCTAACAAGCAGTCAATGATATCGAACTGATTGGAAATATATTACCGATGCCAGAACTTGTCATCAACTTAGGAAAAAAAATTGTTCAGGACGGAGACACATCAACTGAATTTTTATTTCGAATTGTCTTTACCTCATTTTCATTTAACCAATTATCAAGTATATGACAGTTGAAAACAATGAGCAAATACATCACACTAAGGCTGTTCAACTCTAGAACAATATCAGAAGATGAGAAAGCTGGGGAATGAAAACAACTCTTTCAAATAGGTTGAATGCATTTGACAATTTGTGTAAATCCTCTAGCAAAATATTGAACTTTGGCTGGAAAGAATTTAAGATAAACAAACAAATAGCAATATATTTCTACTATCATAAAGAAGAAGTGGTGGATGTACAACGGGCATGGTCTTAGAATGAGTAGCAAAATACTTCTAGTGTAAGCTTTCAAGGGGAGACTATGTGGTACCAGAATAATGGGCAGGTAAACAGAGGCATTAAGCAGGAAATGCACTAAAGAGGCCAAAACATACAGAAACTACAACGTATAGGGCTCAAAGAACACAACTAGATATATTTTTTTAGTCAGAGAGTGATGAATGCTTCGAATACATTGCACAGGAGTAAGTAGAGGCATAATCAATTAATGCATTAAAGAATAGATTTGAGGGGCATATGTATTTGTAATCAAGTGAATGTAAAAGAAACGAATTGCATACGGACTCTGCAGTCTTCAAAACTAGTATAAAATCGTTAAGTTAAGTCAAAATATAGATATATAGATATATAGATAGATAGATAGATAGATAGATAGATAGATAGATAGATAGATAGATAGATAGATAGATAGATAGATAGATAGATAGATAGATAGATAGATAGACAGACAGACGGTCGGACATACAGGGGGAGGGAGGGTAGAAAAGGAAGAGGTGAGGGGAGAGGGGTGGGGTGCAAATCGACTTTCTGCAAAGGATATTGATCAGAGAATGTTTCCTGTGTACTCTGAGAAGCAATTGTCGTGTACAGTGCTGGATAGCTGGAGCCATACATTTTCTAAAGAGAGATTTAACATTGTTGGCGAAGTCCTTCCTGGCCGCCGTGTTCAGATTGCAAATGAAGCATATGTGCGGCTGGTGGAAAAGATGATTCAAGTTGAGACGCGAGTAAAGATAGACACGGTAGCAGCTACAATAAGGTTTCAGCATGGTTTAGCTTACAGCATAATGCATGGTCGATTGACTTTCCGAAAATTTATAACACTGTTGTTTCTACGACAACCGACTGGCGAGCAGAACAAAGGGTCATGCCATTTCATGCCATCTGTCGGTATGTGGATGAATGGAAAGATCTGCTTAACAGGATTTGTGCTAAGAACGAATTATGGGTGCACTACTACTAACTCGAATCAACGAGTGCTCCAATGTAATGTAAACATCCAACTTTCGCCTTCTGCCAAATAATTCCAGGTTACACCACAAACTGGGACGGGGAATGTTGTATCGTACTGAGAAGCTCTGTTGGTGCATCGGAGTGCAATTCTAGCAAAAAGTACAGAACTGCTCACTGGAGAAGTATTGCTTGCTCATGATAATGCCAGACAACACACGGCTTGATTAATCAAGGACAAATTTGATCAATTTCTTGAATATCTACCTTACCATTCCGACAGCCCCGAGCTATTTCCACCCGGTAAGTGCACTGGAAACCCACCTTGACGGGAAATGTTTCGTCAATGATGAAGAGGATGAAATAAAAGTGCAAATGTGGCTGAGACAGCAAACCAAAGGCTGTTATGCTTCAGACCTCATAGTCCTGATACAACGATGCGATATCTGTATCAATGTTGGTGACAATTATATGAAAAATAAGGGGCAAAGTTAGTGCAAAATAAATGTTTTTCAATTTCGTATCGCGTTTGGTTTCCTTTTTATTTAATAGCCATGTGTGACCTATTTACTAACTTGGCCTCTCGTTTATGTGCGTGCATGTGTGTGTCTGTGCGTGTGTGTATGTGCGTATCTATGTGTTTGTGTGTGTATATATATATATATATATATATATATATATATATATATATATATATATATACATACATATATATATATATATACACATAAATATTTATATTTAAAAAAAAAAATATATATATATATATATAGAGAAACGCGTAGCGCAGTAGTTAGCGCTCTGGCTTCGCATCTGAGTGGTCCTGGGTTCATTCCTCAGTTGAGGCGGTAGTGTTTTTTTAGACCGCAATGGCGCCTGATTCGACCCAGCCTTAAATGGGTACCGGTTCAGTCCGGGAAGTAAGAGCGGCGAGGGTGAGATCGCTAACACCTCACACCCCTACGGCAGTAATGCTATGGGTTACTTTACTTTACTTATATATATATATAAATATATGGTTCTAAATGTTGTTACAGCCAGGGAGGATGAACTCTCAACACCAACTAAATGCTCCCATGGCGTACGTCTCATATAGCCTCTGACAAAGTCCATCTCCTGGCCTTCGAGCGGCGGAACTGTTTTGACTAACAGGAGAAGGGGCCGACGGCGAGGCACTGTCGCCTTAAAACAGTAGATGGGACTCGAAAGCCTAAGAAGGCTAAGAACGCTCATCTAGGAGAAAGAAAACTCTGATTTCAAACCATCTGAAGACCACAAACAGATACCAGTATGACGTACGAAGAGTCAAAACGGCTTATCAAAGCCAGATACATGTCCAAATGGGAAACCGAACATACTGGTTACACCAAAAACGATGCCTATTACCAGTTGAACCGAAGAGAGCAGGTCGTCGTCTTCAGACTTCGCACTGGCCACAACAGACTGAGGTACCACCTATTCAACAAATTGAAGATAGGGTGTACCGACGAATGCCCGTGCGGTACTGGTAAAATGACCACTGAACATCTGCTGCAGAACTGCCCGACATACGAGGATCAGAGAGAGCAGATGTGGCCATTGCCAGTGGAACTGCAAGACAAGCTCTATGGTAGTGGCGAGAGTCTCAGGATGACCGCCGCTTTTTTCGAGAAAATAATGGTTGCTGTCTGACTGTGTACGCAGAAGAAGAAGAAGAAACCATCTGAAGCCTTGCATATAATATATTGTCGTATCTTGTCAGGTTTTGTCAGATATGGCTGTTCTTCTTGTTTTCTGGTAACTATCAAAGGCGTCTACCATACATGACAACCGACTGTTTGCGCAGGAGTTAGGGTTTGTGTTAGGATACAAAACCTTATCCTAGAAAAATAAAAGCAACCTCACCTGAGTGTTGTGGCAGCGCAGACCAGGCCCTTAGCCTTGGTTGGCGGCTGGTCTATTAGTGAAGCCCCGATAGGCGAACAGATAAAGCATTGCTCTGCTGATCAGGCAGTTTCTCCAGCATGTCTTGCACCAAATGTATTGGTATCACCTTTCCCTTGGAGTAAACAAGGCAGACCGAGAGAGGGACCATACTGCATGGGCAACACATGGTCTCTATATTTCTGTCCGGGCTTTGTGCTATAAAGAGGTGCAATTCCATCCCTGGCCTTAACAGGTCTCGGAATCAAATCAAGAGACAGCAGTTTACGGGTTATAAGCCCTTGCCAATTAGCGTAAGCAGGGGCGCCACGGGCTGTCACCAATGGGGGGAGACACTTTCGGGTGTCACTGATCAACTAGCACCATCCTCAAACTGGGCAGCCCCCAGCCAATAAGGTGTTGATCCGCCACAGCCTGTCTGTTTCAATGGGTACTTTGGAGCTAGGACAAAATCCTAATCGCAGGCTGTAAATCAAGTGTACCAGGCAATCAAACTAAATAATGAAAACTTCAGGCTTCGGCTTGCAACTTGGAATGTTAGGACCGTATGTCCGACACATGCCACTGACCTCAGAGACATTGGTGGAATGTTAGGACATTGTGTATATATATATAGCGAGAGAAAGAGCGAGAGAGAGAGAGAGAGGATAGAGAGAGAGAGAGAGAGAGAGAGAGAGAAAATGAGAGGTAAAACAAAACAAAATAAATATTTTAGTATTTTAATCAATTATTTGTTAAGTCACACATCAATCAATAAATCAAATCAATCGATCAACAAATGTTAGCATCCCGCAGAGCACATGTGTTTAACAAATGCTCGCCAAGTCCTCATGGCCTGTTTTACCGCTCATACCCTCGATACGTTCTTTCTTAGCCTTCTTCCCTGCGCATTTTAACTGTTAATATTTCCTTCTGCACTTCTGCAAAAAATCCCAATTGAGATTGGGTGGCCACCTTGCTCGAATATCAGACGAAAGGCTTCCAAAGAGGCTCCTGTATAGCGAACTGAGTGAAGGAGAACGATCACAAGGACGTACTAAAAAGCGCATCAAGGACAGACTGAAAGAGTCCCTTAAGTGCTGTCAAATAGACATTAACACCTGGGAGAACCTGGCTCACAATCACTCAACATCGAAGAGCATGGTCACGGACGGCATTGAACTCAGCGAGGGTCTCCGTATACAGGCAGCTCAGGATAGACGTGCAATCAGGAAGTCAAGAGCAGAGACAATTTCAGAGACAATTGCTGATTACGTTTACCAGTCGTGCCATAGACTGTTCCAGGCTCGAATTGGCTTGATCAGTCACGAGTGCACGCACATACTCAAGGTTGCATTATGACACGTGATGATGTTGGTGATGCTCATCGACGACGATGAACGAATTATTATAACTGCTGACCATAATTGAGTAGATGCACAGTCACACTAGCGCCAAAATTCGGCTCTGGTGAGATCTCACAGAGGAACTCTTTGCATCATCCGATATCCGACAGAGCTGCCTTCTTCGCATCTGCACATTTCTGCTGCGCCATGGACTGAATCCTCACGCAGTCTTCTGAACACAAACCAGAGGTCTTTGTCGGCGACTCCAGTGTAACCGATCATGTCTACGCTGATGACGCAGCAGTCACGACATCACCCGTATAATGAGCTTAGCGGCTACATCCATTCACTCACTCCGCAGTATGGTCCCGCAAAGGCTTTCCCTGGAGATCAGGCTTCGTATTTATTCCTCCTTCATTGTCCCCATTCTCCTGTACGGCTCCGAGTGAGGGTTACTACTACAGCGGGACCGGCAGCGTCTTGGGGCCTTTCACGTGCACAACCAGATGCACATCCTCTGAATCGTCTGACAGGGCATGATTTCCAACAGTAAAGTAGTTTGATGTATTCAACTTGCTGGCATTGTCCCAACGATTGATAGCCCTTCGTCTCTCCCTCTTCGGGCACGTTGCTCGCCTTTCCCAAGAAGTCCCAGCCTAAACGAAGCTCCGGCAGTCCGTGCGTTACGGTAAAATGCTGTGCTCATCCTGGAGATGTCCTCGGGGCCTCCCTCGCAACACCTGACGCAAAACAGAACGCCACCAACAGAGCTGCAGGGCGTCTGGGACACGGCCATCAGATGTGGCCATGGCCATGGTCATTCGACTCGATGGGTCCTGGTCGCCTAAGCGTACTATTGTATTGTATTGTATTGAAACTACACATGCATTGTACACCATGTAGCAATTTCAGAGCGGAGGCAGAGTCACTGAAGGCTGGAGTAAAAGCAATGCTGACAGGCGAAATCAATGAAAGCCAGATAGTCCTGTTTACAGATGCCATGGCCATGGTTACAGCACTAAAATTTACAGCACTAAAAAGCCAGAAAAATACAGAACTTAATGATTTAAGAGCAGTACTCTGTCAACTATGCCAGCAGTCCGCCCCAAAAAGAGTAGTGGTACAGTGGGTTCCATCCCACTGTAACATCCAAGGCAACGAGGAAGCAGATGGATTGGCAAAAGAAGGTACAAGACTACCACAATCAGATTCTAGTGTGAGCTACGAAGAGTCCAAAAGGTTTATTAGGATACAGATACATGGCCAAATGGGAAACAGAACATACTCGCTACACAAAAAACGATGCGTATTACCAGTTGAAGAGAGCAGGTCGTGGTTTTCAGACTCCGCACAGGCCACAACAGACTGAGGTACCACCTATTCAATAGACTGAAGATAGGTGCCACTGACGAATGCACCTGGGGTACAGGGAAAATGACCGCTGAACATCTGCTGCAAAATTGCCCGACATACGAGGACCAGAGAAAGCACATGTGGCCATCACTAGTGGCAACACTAGACAAACTCTATGGCAGTGTCGACAGCCTCAGGATGACAGCTGCTTTCTTCGAACAAATTCAAGTTGACGTCTTACAGCGTACGGAGAAGAAGAAGTACACCGTGTCCTTGGTTTCAATTGCAAGTTTCTGGTTATCTAAAACACAGCTTTGATAATGACACTATTTCTTGGTCTATAGCGAGCTTATCGTTGATGAGGGATTCCAGGTATGTGAATTATTGCACAACCGTCAGTTCATAATTATTGATGCTAAGAGTTAGCTTAACGTCTATTTCTTTTCCCAGTGTATTTATTGTGTTCAGACTTATTGTGAGACTAAAATCGTTGCAAGTATCATAGAAGCGATATATCCAGCCATGATGTTCCGCTGACAGCTCGTGACAATTACAGCATCATCAGCTAAAAGAAATATTCGGATGGTGATCTCTCTTATCTTTATGTTAGTCTCACTAAAGAGTGTCGGGGCTAGAACAAAGCCCTGTTTGACACAGGGGTGACTTGGAAGGCTACAAACAATTCTTCCTCATGCAGCACACGAGCCACCATGCCATCACGTCATCACGTAATTGGCAGACAACCGCAATGAAACTGGATAGCAGTCAAACTTGGCTGTGATTTGCTGAAGTCCATCTCTATTGATGGTGTCAAAGGCTTTGGTCACTGGATGGCAGTCAAACTTGGCTGTGATTTGCTGAACTCTATCCCTATTGACGGTGTCAAACGCTTTGGTCAGATCTACAAAAACTGTGTACAGGTCAAAATTATATTCTTGATATTTTTCTCACATTTGACGCGCTGCATATATCATGGCAACCGGCACGCGGCCCGCACGAGCACCACACCTACTCGCAGGGAGTAAACCCTGCTGAAGGTGACCATTTAGAGGATTGAGCAGGACCCGAGTCAGAATTTTGCCTGCAATTGACAGCAGAGAGATAACCCTGGCATTGTCGCAGAATTGACGACAGCCATTTTGCTTGTACACATACACAATGTACACACACTTGTACACTTATACACATTTGAAAAATCAATAAACTCGAAGATCTTGAAAACTTAAGCAAGTATTTGCAAATCCTGCCCATAATTCAAGGGAATTGGTAGAAATATGGATTTACCAATATTTAAATAATACATCTGAACACTGAATCAAACAGGAAATGTAGAACACAAGGAGAGGGAGCGTAAACATTATAGTACCAAGTCATCAAATTAGGCGCACTGATGCAAGAGAACTGATGATGGAGGCGGGAAATTAATTTATTTTGAAGGAAGCATACATATTCAAGAATTTGATATACTGCTAGATGCAGACAGAGCATTGAAGGGATGGATTCTCGACAAATCGGATCTAGTTATTTTAGTTAAATTGTATGGTGGACCGGTTGATACTGATCGTATCCATGTGAATGAACACAACAGCGGGTAGGTCAGATGAAGAATTGGACAAACTGTGTAACGAGCATTAAATGACTGTTGCTCAATGCAAGAGACATTGATGACTGATGTACTTTTGAGATTTTAGCGCAGAAGTGGATAGAGAGAAAGTGCTGGAAGAAAGGAGTGAAAGAAATTATAAGCTGGAAGAGTTGGCATGACCGCATTATGGGTAGTACGAGGGGACTCAAAACAACACCCCAAGGCGACCCTTTGGACATGCACAAATCGTGGCAGCAACCATATAAACACATTTATAACATGCTGATCTTCAGGAAATTCAGAAAAGGGTTATTATCTGCAAAACTTGGCCTGTGGGAGACTGCAACAATGGTCAAATGCCAGTAAATGGAAAATCTTTGAGTAAATTTAATTAAAGTTAAATACAACTGGCAACAAAATTGAGCTCGATTTAGCTGGACTGAAATTATATAAAGAAATGAATTAGAGACAGAGTATTATATTAGGATTGTATATAATGATATCGATCAAATACACAGCGTCGATGATCATTGGAAAATGCCTAAGGGAATAAAATATCAGACATCTACAAAAATCGTACTAGAGGTAAAAGGGACTGCAAAGAATATGTAGAGGCCAAATTAAATTTTGTGGATGCAAGAAAGATAAGCAACAACAAAAAAGTAGTATATGATATATGAATTTCTTCTAACAAAACTAATAAACGCAACCAAACATATGGAGAATAGAAACAAGGAAACAGCATTTATATTTATATAATTAAATGAGCTTAAAGGAGCTGGCCATATGCAATTATGTTTTTGATTTGTTTTTCCCTTTCCTCGTCTTCTTCTTTTTTTTTTTCTTCCTTTTCTTATCCTTCTTATTTTTCTTCTTCTTCTTCTTCTTCTTCTTCGTCTTCTTCTTCTTCGTCTTCTTCTTCTTCTTCTTCTTCTTCTCCATCTTCTTCTTCTTCTTCTTCTTCTTCTTCTTCTTCTTCTTCTTCTCCATCTTCTTCTTCTATGTCTTCTTCTTCTTCTTCTTTTTCTTCATCTTCTTCTTCTTCTTCTTCTTCTTCTCCATCTTCTTCTTCTCCATCTTCTTCTTCTCCGTCTTCTTCTTCTCTGTCTTCTTCTTCTTCTCTGTCTTCTTCTTCTTCTTCTCCGTCTTCTTCTTCTCCGTCTTCTTCTTCTCCGTCTTCTTCTTCTCCATCTTCTTCTCTGTCTTCTTCTTCTCCATCTTCTTCTTCTCCGTCTTCTTCTTCTCCGTCTTCTTCTTCTCCGTCTTCTTCTTCTTTTCCGTCTTCTTCTTCTCCTTCTTCTTCTTCTGCGTTCACCCAAAAAATGACCTTAAGTTGGACCATTGTTGACAGCAAGGCTGTGCTATCTGCATCTTACGGCCCGGCATATCTTGTTTCGAGACGGCAGCGTCTGGACATAGTTTGCTTTCCCTCTTCGATCCTTACTGCTTCAACCAGGCTGTATGGGCGCAGGCTTGGTTCCAGAGTCACCAAATTGAAGCGAAATAGGCTCTTAGTCAGCGCATTACCCTGATGCAAGCAGCCAACTATGAGTCAGTGACCCTGATATAAGCAGCCAGCTATGAGTCACTGGCCCTGACACAAGCAGGCAACTATGAGTCAGTGACCCTGATATAAGCAGCCAGCTATGAGTCGCTGGCCTTGACACAAGCAGGCAACTATGAGTCAGTGACCCTGATATAAGCAGCCAGCTATGAGTCACTGACCCTGACACAAGCAGGCAACTATGAGTCACTGATCCTGATGCAAAAAGCCACTTATGAGTCATTGAAATTGATGTAAGCAGTCAGCTGTGAGTCGTTGACCACAGCATTAACTGATGAATCTTTGACCCCGGCGGATGTTGGATATAATACAAAATGTAGATTGATGGGAAATATGGATATCTTCTTCTTCTTCTTCGTCGTACGCGGTCAGACGTCAAGCTATATTTTTTCGAAAAAAGCAGCGGTCATCCTGAGGCTGTCGACACTGCCATAGAGCTTGTCTAGTGTTGCCACTGGTGATGGCTACATCTGCTTTCTCTGACCCTCGTATGTCGGGCAGTTTTGCAGCAAATGTTCAGCGGTCATTTTCCCGGTACCACACGGGCATTCGTCAGTGCCACCTATCTTCAATTTGTTGAATAGGTGGTACCTCAGTCTATTGTGGCCTGTGCGAAGTCTGAAGACCACGACCTGCTCTCTTCTGTTCAACTGGTAATAGGCATCGTTTTTTGTATAGCCATTATGTTCTGTTACCCATTTGGTTATGTATCTAGCTCTAATAAGCCTTTTTGACCCTTCGTAGGTCACACTAGGGTCTGGTTGTGGTAGTCTCGCACCTTCTTTTGCCAGTCTGTCTGCCTCCTCGTTGCCTTGGGTGTTACAGTGGGATGGAACCCACTGTACCACTACTCTTCTTGGAGCGGACTGCTGGCATAGTTGACAGAATACTGCTCTTAAATCATTAAGTTCAGTATTGTTCTGGCTTTTAGTGCTGTGACTACGGCCAGGGCATCTGTAAACAGGACTATATGGCTTTCGGAAATATGGATATAACACATCAATGACTTCTTCTTTTTCTTCATCGTACGCTGTTTACAGCGATATTTACGTTGCACTGTTTTAATTTGTTAGCCTGTGGCTCAGTGCATCCGATTTCAACAGGCGTTTCTGTAGGGTTGCCCTCCTTAGCCTTTGGCTGTCCCCAGCCTAACTGCAAGGCAGCAGTTGTTTTTGGTCAGAGTTGTCTCTCTTAGGAAGTTGTCTTGCAGGACTATCGAGTCTTCCCTACTCGTGTAATAGGGTTTGGCAATGATATGATATGATGGACTATGTACTAGTTTGTACTATCCCGGAAGAGAGGCAGTCCAGTGTGACTTTTTCCCAGGATCGTCACGTCTTGCCAGAAACGTAGCATATGCATATGAGTGAGGTATCTCTTTGCTCGCTTTATTTTCTCGGCTCATCTGCAGTGATGGTCCGCCTAGCATTCCCCGCCACCCGGGAGGTTGTCACCATAGGGCAGGAGGTGCAATGTCCGCTGGACTGCATCTCTTCTGCGTTTATTGGAATGACTGATAGCAGACAGAGGCAAAGAGCGAGGAAGGAGTGCATTTTACCAGGTGCATTCCTGCGGCTCGACCGGGCCGGGCTGAGACGCAAATCCCAGCCATGTCGTAGCCTCCCATCACAGCGGTGCTGAGATTTAGGGCGGGATTCTGGCTTAGAGGCGTTCGGCCGTAGTCCCTCAGATGGTAGCTTATCGCCAAGCACGTGGACCAAATGTCAGCGACCTGTGATTCCTCTCGAAATAGTGCATTTGA
Organism: Ariolimax columbianus; assembly: GCA_036924085.1. NCBI lineage: Eukaryota > Metazoa > Mollusca > Gastropoda > Stylommatophora > Arionidae > Ariolimax > Ariolimax columbianus. The sequence continues at coordinate 11,165,275 of JAVGWX010000013.1, forward strand.
CCAGGGGACAAGCCTGGTCATTGCACGGAGATGTTGTTCGCCTGGTGCGGACATATCTCATGGTCAAGGGTTGAGTCTCAGTAGTTCGCAGTGAGGTAGTTGATCTACTGCTTAGGGCACCCCGACCGAGAACTAAGTCTTCTACAAATGGTTTCATACCTCATCGCCGTATCGGGTGAATATCGAACAGCTTCCCGCCCGCTTTGATCGGCGGACGGCAGAGACCTCATTCTGCGGCTCGACCGGGCGGGGCTGGAGCGGGAGCCCCAGGTCCCCACCATGTCGAAGCCTCCCCTTGCAATCGTGCTGAGCTTTTGCGCGGGATTTTGGCTTAGAGGCGTTCGGCCGTAATCCCTCACCTTGTAGCCTCGCGCCGTTGGCTTATCAGCCTAGTACGTGAACCAAATGTCTGCGGCTCCTCTCGAGTTAAGCAGGATTACCGTAGCAACGCCCTGTCATTAGTAGGGTAAAACTGACCTGTCTTCCGAGGGTCTATTTCCAGCACCCGTTCAATATTAGACCGGACGTATGAATAGAGGGCTTTTTAGTTTTGTCAATGACTGTCCTGTCTTCCCTGGATCTAATTCCAGCACACGTTCACTATTAGACCCAACGGAAGTGCTCTCAATTGGACAGTCATTCTACAGTATTGGCATGTTGAGTCAAATTAAGCCGCAGGCTCCACTCCTGGTGGTGCCCTTCCGTCAATTCCTTTAAGTTTCAGCTTTGCAACCATACTTCCCCCGGAACCCAAACACTTTGGTTTCCCGGAATTTGCCCGCAGAGTCATCGAAGCAACTTCTGCGGATCACTAGTCGGCATCGTTTATGGTCAGAACTACGACGGTATCTGATCGTCTTCGCGCCTCTGACTTTCGTTCTTGATTAATGAAAACATTCTTGACAAATGCTTTTGCAGTAGCTCGTCTTGCGGCGATCCAAGAATTTCACCTCTAACGCCGCAATACGAATGCCCCCTTTTGTCCCTGTTAATCATTACCTCCAGTTCCAAAAACCAACAAAATAGAACCGAGGTCCTATTCCATTATTCCATGCACCATTATTCAGGCAGCCGAAGACTGCTTTGAACACTCTAATTTTTTCAAAGTAAACGCGCCGGCCACCCAGGACGCTCAGCGAAGAGCACCCGTGGGAGAGAGCTGGCAGACGGTAGGGCAGGAGACAACGGGCAGTGAACCGGCGCGAGCCGGACCGCCCGCCTGCGCCTGAGATCCAACTACGAGCTTTTTAACTGCAACAACTTTAATATACGCTATTGGAGCTGGAATTACCGCGGCTACTGGCACCATACTTGCCCTCCAATAGATCCTCGTTAAAGGGTTTAAAGTGTACTCATTCCAATTACGGGGCCTCGAAAGAGTCCCGTATTGTTATTTTTCGTCACTACCTACCCGTGCCGGGAGGGGGTAAGTTGCGCGCCTGCTGCCTTCCTTGGATGTGGTAGCCGTTTCTCATGCTCCCTCTCCGGAATCAAACCCTGATTCCCCGTTACCCGTTACAAACATGGTAGGCATGTCACGTACCATCGACATTTGACAGGGCAGACATTTGAAAGATGCGTCGCCGGCACATGAGGCCATGCGATCAGCACAAAGTTATCCAGAGTCACCAGTGGGGAATGCCGCAACCCCGCGAGGGGAAACGACGATTGGTTTTGAACTAATAAAAGCGCTCTTTCCGCGAGGGCCGGAGCTTGGTAAGCATGTATTAGCTCTAGAATTGCCACAGTTATCCAAGTAGGATCGTGTCATCTAAGGAACCTCGACTGATTTAATGAGCCATTCGCGGTTTCACTGTGAGACAGTGTGAACGTAGACATGCATGGCTTAATCTTTGAGACAAGCATATGACTACTGGCAGGATCAACCAGATATCTGTCGGAGACGTACGAAGCGCACACACAGGTCGGCGGAGGACGGGTGTGTAAAAAGCCTCACTGGGACGGCCACAGGGACAGACTGACGGAACGGACGGACGGTTGTTCCACCCGTCCCTCACTCCGTCGACCTAGGACCGCCTGACAGGGGCCCCTACACGCACCAGACGACCGATCGACCGACCGGGCTCGCTCGAGGAGGGATGGCAGCGCTATGTGCAGAACGGATCCCAGCGACCTCGGCGATGAATTTCACTGGGACTAGAGACAATTTGGCCTGCCGGCCTGCCCTTCTCCCGAGGGTTGGTCCCTGGGAGAACACATGGCCTTGAGGCACGATTCCTGCTTTCCATTTGCCGGTCACAAGCTCTTTGCGTGAGTCTTACCACCAGCGAGACGAACTGTCGAGCTCTGCTATAAGCCATAGATAAATCACCACGGACTGACAACGTTTCTCGATACGGACCAGAGAAGCGTACCTCGGTGGAGGAGACGCCAAAACAAACAGCACTCCAATACCTCTACGGGGAAAGGCGAGCGAGCGTTTTCCGCAAGCCTGCGCTATCGCTCCGCCTGGCGGGACTGAGATCGCTTTACAAACACTGGTTGAAATTGAATCGCGGCGGCGAGACAACTACCCCAGAAAAAAGCAGCGGTCATCCTGAGGCTGTCGACACTGCCATAGAGCTTGTCTAGTGTTGCCACTGGTGATGGCTAAATCTGCTTTCTCTGATCCTCGTATGTCGGGCAGTTTTGCAGCAAATGTTCAACGGTCATTTTCCCGGTACCACACGGGCATTCGTCAGTGCCACCTATCTTCAATTTGTTGAATAGGTGGTACCTCAGTCTATTGTGGCCTGTGTGAAGTCTGAAGACCACGACTTGCTCTCTTCTGTTCAACTGGTAATAGGCATCGTATTTTGTATAGCCAATATGTTCTGTTACCTATTTGGTCATGTATCTAGCTCTAATAAGCCTTTTTGACTCTTCGTATGTCACACTAGGGTCTGGTTGTGGTAGTCTCGCACCTTCTTTTGCCAGTCTGTCTGCCTCCTCGTTGCCTTGGGTGTTACAGTGGGATGGAACCCACTGTATCACTACTCTTCTTGGAGCGGACTGCTGACATAGTTGACAGAATACTGCTCTTAAATTATTTAGTTCAGTATTGTTCTGGCTTTTTAGGGCTGTGACTACGGCCAGGGCATCTGTAAACAGGACTATATGGCTATCGGAAATATGGATATAACACATCAATACTTCTATAACACTGACAGACAGGAATTAAGTATTCTGAAGTACTTACTTTCTATATCCAACAACCTCGACCAGACATCTGTTGCAACAAAGATGGGTTTTCGTTTGCCCCCATCAGATCTCCCATCGTACAAGATATCTGTTCTTGATCAGTTGAGCAGTTGTACTGGATCTTGGCTGTCCACAGTCACAGACATCGTCGTCGGCATATCCCCAATTTGTTTCAGGTTGGACATATACTTGCACTGTCCCGATCTTAATCGGCTTAGGACTCTCCACACAATGTAGACATAACGTCCTTAACTGCGTCCATTCTGCGTCATACCTTTAACGCCACCATTCGTTCGGTGCGGTTTCTCTCATGACTCTGGACTTGGTTCCGAGGGCTGTACACTTTGCAGATAGCGTTTCCTTTATATTAGTCTTCCTATTGCTTATAAATATCCAAAAATAGAGTGTCTTCTATCTTCTATCTTCTATCGTAGGACTGCTTTTTCTTTTCCACTTCGGAAGTAACGCATCTCTGTAATGCCCGGTTGCGTCATGCAAACAATTGCGTAGAACTGTTCCTTTCATTTCCGTTAAACACTCCATCACAATATGGCACGTCTCATTTACCTCTACGTCAACGTGTTTCGTGTGTGAAAGCTTGTTCCATACTGGTGCTGCGTATTCTGCTGCTCAGAGACACGGTGCAAGGGAACGATGCTCGCAGCACTGTTTTGGAATACAATCCCCCCTGGCCCTCCTTTCCCCCCGTGTATTGTTTGCTTGTGGATTATATTGTTTCTTGCACTGACTTTTTATTTTACCTAAAAGGATAGTGATAGGCAACCTACACTTGCAGCAAAGGTTGGTGATGTTGAACATAATGCAATCATTATAAGGTAGCAGGGCCAGATTATATGCAAGTTGAAGTCATTAAGAAATAGAGGAGATATCAGTGCCTATAAATGACGCCTACTGTCACATTAACTAGTTACATTAAATCTGCCACTGGTCACTTTGTGACGAAACTACACGTCTGGAATGTAAAACTGGTTGTCTATAGACTCTGCAGAGTCTTTTGGGGGTCGAGCGGTCCGGCACTCGCCTCTCAAAGCGATGAACAGCACCGGTGGGCGATCGAATCCAGCAAGTTTTTAAGTGACCCCCTAGTCTCACAGGAGGTGGGAAGACAGTGCCTGCATAATGAGTTGCCTCCAGTCATTTTGAACTCATGTCTTGTCACTGACCAAAGGTAGCTATGGGCCAGAGAGTGAGGTTGATGACCAACGTAGTTACTTCTTCACTATAAAATACAATCACAGCACAAGTCACATCATCAAGACAAAAAAAAAACCTCTGCTTATTTCTCCATCAACGATGGGCAACTATTATTTGTTACCGTTAAATGATATAATCAACTGTGGATGCGCCCTGGATGATTGGAGTAGCCTTTCCAAGAAATCCAGCATCTACTAAATGTGAAGGCGACAGCATAATTACACTTATGAGTCATACTGTGATAATATTATTAATTATCATCATGAGAAACATGACAAACAAAAAAAAGCATACATAATTGAGCAGTGTGGGTTTGTAGACAAAGTGATGGCAAATTTATTCTAATATCAGCTTATAGAACCACATACAGGAAACAGTATTAGTAGTTGTGTCTCCCAGACTACAGTGCGAAATTGAAACACGGTGAAGTGGTCCAAATGTTAGAATGCCTATTGACAACTACGAGACTTGGCAATAGCGTACAACACGTGGTCAGCAAAAAGCAGGTATACGAATGGACAAGTAATTAGAAATTCCAAACAGATAAAACATATATTTATGACATTTGTATATTGTATCGGCTGATCTGTACAAAGAAAACCGTACAATTAACCTTTGTTGATGTTACGTAACGTAAATGGAGTTTCGTGTAGATAAATGTACAGTCATTCACATTGGTAGATCCAATATTGAACATAATTACATAATTGGAGAGAACAATATTAGACAGATAGATAAGGAAAGGGACCTAGGGGTTATAATAGATCATACAGGTAAGGTGAGGGAGCAAGTTCAGGTAGCACTAAAAAAGGTAAATTAAATGTTAGGGATGATAAAAAGAAATATTAAACATAGAAGTAAGGAAATGATAGTCAAACTGTTTAAAGCATTAGTTAGACCTAGATTGGAGTACTGCGAACAGGTGTGGAGTCCTTATCATTGAGGGGATATAAATTTGCTGGAAAGAATACAAAAAAAGAGCGACACAGCTGATAGTAGGTTTCCAGAATTCCAGAATTCCAGTTATGAGGAAACCCTCAGAAAAAAAGGGCTTACAGGGTCTATAAAGAAGAATTCGAGGTGATTTAATTCAATTTTTTAAGATGATCACAGGAATGGCTAAATTATACTATAACTTTTTTTTTTTTTAAATACAGCCACCAACACGAACAAGAGGGCATAGCTACAAATTAACTAAAGAAAGGTCCAGATTAGATATTAGGAAATATTTTTTAGTCAGAGAGTGGTGAATGCTTGGAATGCATTGTCACGGTAGGTAGTAGAGGCAGGCAGGGACAGTGCATTTAAGAATAGATTGGATGCGCATAGCTTTTAGAGCAAGGTATTGTAAATTAAACTGGATGTATACAGACTCTGCAGAGTCTTCTAAACCAATATAAAGACGTTAAGTTATGGTCAGTTAAGTTGATTAATAGTGTCATTTGGATTTAGGCTCGTAATATGTCTGTAGACATCGTTTACTATGTTTCCCATGTTTGGTCTGTTCAACCACGTTTCTTTGCTGTTCTTAAGAGTTGATACGCTGTCTATGGCGTTGTTGCGGTGTGTGGTTGGTCTTGTCTTTATCCATTCTTTCCTAGAGTGTCTGTCGTGTCATTGTACAGGTGTGTTTGAGTGTCCAGGGACCCACTGCATTTTTAAAATGACATTGGAGGGGATAATGTGGTTAACGTCTAGAGATATATGAATACGATCAGGTCTGTAATATCCAATCTGTAAAAATAACAATGTATGGAGCCTTTAAGGGAAGACTCCCAAAACTATCCTCAAAAAGGCACAAGGTGGTTACAAGTGTTGCAATTTCAGATTAATAGTTGTAGCAACTCTCCCTGCAAGCGCCAGACAGTTCATCAAAGGATCTGTCTGGGTATTCTTTATAAACGCAATAACCTTCTGTCATGGCCGCCTTAAATACAGATCCATCACTATATACGTATATCCATTTATCTGGATAGGCATCAATAGTTCCCTGAGCTGCCCACTTGATAGTACCTGGTTGTGAACTTTTAGTTGAACCATTTATTAATTGTAACACTGTTCTGGTGTTTTAGGAATTGTGCGTGACCGTTGACCTGTTACTACTCTTTGTAACTCTTGTCATCTTTGCAGGTGTTATCTTTCTTTCTTTTTTTGGCGTTTTCCTTATTTCTCTAATCCCCAAGGCGGGTGTGCGTTGCACTGTGGTTTTTATTTTGCTGCTGTCGGCCCAGTGCATCCGACTTCAAGATGCATTTTATGTAAGGGTCTGCTTCCTCCTGCATTTTCTAAGGGTTTGCTTCCCCGGGGTAACGACCGGTGCTGTAATGGGGATCAAACCCAGCACCTTCTGGTTGTGAGCCGTGTCCCTTAACCACTAGCCCACGCCGTCCCCACATTATCTTTCTTTGATTTCACTAAGCTGGTGGAGTACTCATCTATTTCATTTTGCATTTTGGAAACCGGTTATCCACAAAGAGATTCCGTTTCGAAGTGGTTAAGCCGTCGGACTGGTGATCAGGTGCTGTGGGTTCGACTTCGGACTCCGCCGTTTTTTTCACGGGTGCTTGATGCGGAGTCCCCTGCATCTCGTAGCCACCTCCTAGTCGTCTTGTCCTTGACTTGCCACTGGGGCCCAGCGGCTCGAGACGAGAGAGTGGGGATACAAAGAAGCGCAGTTAATCCTCACTAAATATAGGGATAGCAAAATAAATTATACCATCATCGTTTGCGATAGACGGCGGCCTTTACCTTTGCCTTTGCCTTATCCACAAGGAGTCTGTTGAGATGATCCCGTTTCATTCTGCTACTTCGTTCGTAAGCTTATGTTAGATAAGGATGTGTACTGTCATCTAATGTGTTAACTCTGTACAGAGAGTTTATAAGCATGTGTACAACCAGCTAACCTGTAATACATACATATGTTGGTATAAATGGTATCACAACAGAAGTCCTCCATCTTTGAGAAACATAACTCCTCCTATTATAGCATCAAATTCAATAAGACATAGTACATGCATAGTACAGTATAGCATAGTACAGTATAGTATAGTATAGTATAGTATAGTATAGTATAGTATAGTATAGTATAGTGTAATATAGTATAGTATAGTATGGTATAGTATGGTATGGTATTGTATGGCATGGCATGGCATGGTATGTATAGTATAGTATAGTATAGTATAGTATAGTATAGTATAGTATAGTATAGTATAGTATAGTATAGTATAGTATAGTATAGTCACTTTGAAAACAAATGAAATAGCCAGCATCTTTGTTAGCTAGTTATGTACAGCTGCGCGAATTTATTCAATTTCCACAAATTAATAACCATCGTCTGATGAGTTTCTACTAGAACCCACACACACACACACACACGTGCTTACCAACACACACACACACACACACACACAGACACACATATATATACATACTATTTTGTGAGGCTTGTGGAAAGGAATGAAAGTTGAAATATTGAGCCTCTCTGATTTCTTTTCATCTTGTCCAGATGCTGAAACTGCAGTTCTGCTTAACGCAACAATGGACATAAAAAGATGTCAACAGACAGCTCGCCTCTGTCTTCCCCTGTTCATTTACAAATTCAATTAGACAGTAAATTATCAATTGATTTACGTTCACGTCCCACAACATAATGACAACAAGGTACCGTCACGTGGAAGCGCGTGCGTAGTTGACCAATTATTGCTGCTGATTTAATCACTCGGAGAAGCCACGTTTCAGCCTGGTCTGAATAATCTGAGACTATTACCGACATCAAAGGATTCTTTCCTTTGCGTCCATTGCATGCATACGTTTGAGATGATAGTTTTTACACGCAGATCATTGAATATAGTTCGGTATGTATTAATATCGAGGTTCTCACACTGGGGTGTACTGACTCAGCTTTTGTCAACAAAGAATCAAGCGAATGTCTCCCAGACACGACCTAGATGATTAAATATGGTGTTTTCGTTGCTTTTAATGTTGTTTTCATATGACGGGCCACAGTGAAGTTTGCAACTAATTCCTATTGACTTCACGTGGTCCGCTATCCGAAAATATTTGAGAACCATAATACAAGTTGCTTTTTATTTCATATGAAACTCACGCAAACAAATACAGACGCATCAAATTCCTAATAGGACAAGCATACACACATGTTAATATTGAATTTGTGCTCAAGTAAATGTTTATTTACACATTCAAAAAACAATTATTTATTTATTGGTATATGTCCTCTTTTTTAGCTTCCGATGAAAAATGTGGCTAGCAGTAGAGCTAGCCCTTCACGGGCCGCATATACATGAGCAGTTGCTGTTGCGATTTCAAAAGAAATGATTTTTCTTGAATAGGTTCCTAGTTTTTTAGACGAGCGTCTGTTTTTTGTTGTTGTTTTTAACGACATATTGTGAAGGTTGCAGTGGCACTATTTATTCAATCAGGGTACTATTCGTGTGATACAAATACTGACGTAGAAATGGTTGCTTGCTGTAATACAAATACTGACATTGATGTCATTATAACAATCAAATACAAATACTGACATTGAAGTCATTATAACAATCAAATGCAAATAAGGACATTATAACTAATTATATTATGGCATAATAATTTTGAAATAGATGTCCTAATTATTGTTTAATTACTTTTGGGACAAATTTTGTTCTTGACTTATATAAACGATTTGGACATTGATATGGGATCCATGATTGACAAATTTTGTTCTTGACTAATATAAACGATTTGGACATTGATATGGGATCCTTCTTCTTCTTCTGCGTACGCAGTCAGACAGTAACCATTATTTTTTCGAAAAAAGGGGCGGTCATCCTGAGGCTGTCGCCACTGCCATAGAGCTTGTCTTGCAGTTCCACTGGTAATGGCCACATCTGCTCTCTCTGATCCTCGTATGTCGGGCAGTTCTGCAGCAGATGTTCAGTGGTCATTTTACCAGTACCGCACGGGCATTCGTCGGTACACCCTATCTTCAATTTGTTGAACAGGTGGTACCTCAGTCTGTTGTGGCCAGTGCGAAGTCTGAAGACAACGACCTGCTCTCTTCGGTTCAACTGGTAATAGGCATCGTTTTTGGTGTAACCAGTATGTTCGGTTTCCCATTTGGTCATGTTTCTGGCTTTGATAAGCCGTTTTGACTCTTCGTACGTCATACTGGTATCTGTTTGTGGTAGTCTTGCACCTTCTTTTGCCAGTCTGTCTGCCTCATTGTTGCCTTGGATGTTGCAGTGTGACGGAACCCACTGTACCACTACCCTTTTTGGTGCGGACTGCTGGCACAGTTTGCAGAGTGCTGCTCTTAAGTCATTAAGCTCAGTGTTTTTCTGGCTTTTTAGCGCTGTGACTACGGCGAGAGCATCTGTCAGCAGGACTATATGGCTCTCATTTTCACTGTGTGTCACCATTTCTTCCACTGCCGCCATCAGTGCCTCTGCCTCCGCTCTGAAATTGCTTGTGTACTTACCAGTAGCGAATGACAGTGTTATTTTTCTGCCATTTGGTAGGTTCAGGAATGCTCCTGCCCCTCCGTTCTGTGTAGTTTTTGTTACAGAACCGTCGGTGTATGCATGGGTCCAGTCCATGCTTGGGTAGCTTTTCGTTATGAAGCTTAGGGTAGTATCTCTCCTTTTTTTTTCAGTCTGGCAGTTTTTTTTTGCAATACCTGGTATATTTTCTACCACCTCTGGAAATATATCCTGCCTCCAGGTAGGTTTTCGTACAGTAGTGATGGGTTTTGGTGTTGTTAGTGCGTTTATATGATCTTCGTGCATCTTTGCTTTGGCTATTTCTGCAAAGTTTCTCCGCTTTAGTTTCCCATTTCCCAAATTGTTTAGTCTCTGGTGCATTGGATGGTCGGTCAGTCTTCGGAGTTTCTCTGACTGCAGGTGGGCTCTGCAGTCTCTTCTATCGGTCATGGATTGCAGTTTTGTAATCTTTTCAAGTTCTACAATTGGCGTTGACTTCATGCCACCTGTTATAATTCTCATGGCTTGGTTTTGAAGTTTGTTAACTTTATCGAAGTTCGCCTTCGCTGCTGTTGTCCATGCCGCAATGCCATACTCGAGAACTGGTCTCACTCTTCCAGTGTACAGTTTCTTTAGTATGGCTTCGTCTGCTCCCCAGCTTGTGCCAGCAAGTTTGCTCATGATTGCCATTCTTTCTCTGGCTTTCATTCGGTTTCTCTCAATCTGACTTTTCCATGTCATGCGCCGATCAAATGTGACTCCCAGATAATTTGGGTTGTCGTTTGGCTGCAGGATTTTGCCATTTAGACTTAATTTGGTACTTTGGGGTTTTAATGAAAGCGAGAATATTGTGCATGTGGTATTCTCCTCGTTTATTTTGACCAGCAATGAGTTCGCCCACTCTTCCAGAGATGTTAGGGCCGTCTGCATCCGATTTCTTGCTATGGTGAGATTCTTTTCAGAGGTCCACATAGCCAGATCGTCTGCAAACATTGAGCTATGGACTCTTCTTGGTATATTCTCTGTAATATCGTTTATACATAGCAGGAAGAGTGTGGGTGACAATACTCCCCCTTGGGGTACTCCCTGCTCGAGTGTCACCTTTTTGCTCATCTGCCCTTGTACTTTGACTCTGGCCGTTCTTTGTTTGAGGTAGTGGTTGATCCACTTGTACATCTTCCCACAGCTTGACTCTAAGTCCATCTTTCCAGACTTTGTCAAATGCCTTTTCCAGATCCACCCAAACATCTACTGTGTGTTTCTGGGCCTGGTAGGCATCTTCTATCTCCTGGGCTATGAGGATGACCTGGTCCTCATTGGATCTGTGCTGTCCAAAGCCGGCTTGCTGTGGAATTAGTATTCGTTTTTCTTCCAGATGCCACATCAGTCTGGTGTTTATCATCCGTTCCATCAGCTTGCCGACACAGCTCAGTAGGCTTATGGGCCTGTATCCATTTGGATCTGTTTTGTCCTTTCCTGTTTTTGGTACTGGTACCAGTATTGCGTCTTTCCATGCCTGTGGTACAATACCCCTTTTCCAGCTTTGGTTCAGGACTGATAGTAGTTTCCTCTTCGCTGTTTGGCCCAGCCCCATCAGCATTTCGTTTGTTATCCCGTCTTTTCCAGGAGATTTCCTTTTCTTTAGTGTTCTCATAGCCTCTTCCATTTCGCGCATTGTTAGTTTGGCCATCATGTGCTCTTCAGGAGCAGTATTCATGTTTTCGTGTCCCTTTAGCTCTTCGCTAATGTCTGTATGCTTATCTGCAGGGACCTCGATGTGGTTTGCTCTGGCATAGTGATCGACAAAGGCGTTTGCGGCTTTCTTACCTGTGATCAAGTTCTCGCCCTGCTTGATAGTAATTTGTTTATTTGACGGGGTTTCGTCGTTTATGGCTCTGACTAGCTTCCATAGCTTGTTCCCTTCTTTGTCCAGGTTTAGACTTTCCGTTTTATTTTTCCAGCTTTCTCTTGCTGTTTGCTTGAGAGTGTATTTGTACTTCGCCGCGGCGGCTTTGAGGGCGATATTTCCCTCCATGGATTTTTCTCGCTCTGCCATGTTCCTAGCATTTGTTACTGCATCTTCCACTTTCTGCAACTCATCATTCCAGTAGGGCTTTTAGTTTTTCCTAGCTCCTCTTGGTATGGTTTCAGTGGCGGCTTGCATTATTGCCTTGCTTAGGCTCTCTACCATGGGCTTCATTTTGGTGTTTCGTGTGTTGATGGTTTCACACAGCCCATCTGTCAGGATTACAAATCTGCCCAGTCGGCTCGTTTGTAATTCCAACGTGGGAGCGGTTTTGTTTCCTGTGGGCCTACTTCCATGTCAATGGTTAGCCTGATCGGCCTGTGGTCGCTACCTGCCAGTTGGTTTATCACCTGGCGGTCTATTTTATGGTGTATGTCCTGTGTGGAGAAGGCCAAATCTGGAGTCGAGGTGGTATGCCATGTTCTTGAATAGAAGCTAGGGCTATCCTCCGGCCTATTGATTAGGGAGAGATTTGCATCTATCTCCCAATCTTCCACTTCGTCACCTCTGCTGTCTGTGTCAGAGTATCCCCATCTCTCCGAGTGGCTGTTGAAATCTCCAACTACTATGCAGTTGGAGTCTCTGACCTCCATACTCGAGATCGATAGGTCTCTATTTGGTGGTCCGTACAGATTGAAAATGCGGAGCTTCGTCTCTTGAGCCATTATGTCAACTCCTACAATTTCTGCTTGTCCGGTGTGATTGACAGATACCGCGCTACTCGGTATGCAGTTTCTGGTTAGTATCAGGACCCCTCCTTTGTGGCCTTCTCTATCTAGGCGGAAGGTCTGGTATCCTCTGATTGAGAATTTATGGTTATTGTGTAGGTGCGTTTCCTGGATACATGCCACGTCAATCTTACCTTCATGCAGGTGATGTGTTAGGGAAAGTTTTTTGTTAATGACTCCCTCCGCATTCCACTGTAGTATTTTGAGGGTCTTGAGGTTTTGGCCAATAGAAGTTGCCCCATAGCCATGTGCCTTGACTCCACGACACATGGGTGGGTGACCACCAGTAGTCAAGAGTGGGCCCCTTCGAGGTGTGAGGCCCGGCACTATCGCTGCCTGGCGGGACTCCGCAGAATGAGCGCCATGCGTTTTTCTAATAGGTTGTATTGCCATCAAGCTGCGATTTACGTTGCACTGTTTTGTTAGGCTTGCGGCCCCGTGCATCCGATTTCAACAGGCGTTTCTGTAGGGATGCCCTCCTTAGCCTTTGGCTGTCCCCAGCCTATCTGCAAGGCAGCAGTTGTTTATGATCAGAGTTGTCTCTCTTATGGAAGTTGTCTTACCAGACTATCGAGTCTTCACTACTCGTGTCTATAGGGTGCAATGATGATATGTGAGATATATGAGATGGACTGGTTTACCCGGAAGAGAGGCAGTCCAGTGTGTCTGTATCCCAGGATCGTCACGTCCTGCCAGAAACGTAGCATTTGCATGTGAGTGGGGTATCTCTTTCTCCCTTTATTTTCTTGGCTTCTATGCAGGGATGGTACGCCTAGCATTACCCGCCACCTGGGGTGTTGACACAGTGGGGCAGGTGTGCAATGTCCGCTGATCTGCATCTCTTCTGCGTCCAGCATGATAGTTATATGGCTGATAACGTACAGAGGTAGATATCGTAGCCGACGTGCATTTAGCCAGAGGACAAGCCTGGTAGTGTCACAGAGATGTTGTTCGCCTGGTGTGCGGACAGCTCTCATGGTCATTGGTTGAGTCTCGACAGTTCACAGTGAGGTGGCTGCTCTACTGTTTTCGACACCCCGACCAGGTACTAAGTCTTTGGTTGGTGGTTTCGCACCCCATCGCCGTATAAGGTGAGTATCAAGCAGTTGTCCGCCCGCTTTGATCGGCGGACGGCAAGGACCTCTTGCTGCGGCTCTACCGGATATGGCTGGGGCGCAAGCCCCAGGTCCCGAGCATGTAGGAGCCTCCCATTGCAGGGGTGCTGAGATTTTGGGCGGGATTGCGGCTTACAAGGGTTCGGCCGTAATCCCCCACATGGTAGCCTCGCGCCATTGGCTTATCAGCCTGGTACGTGAACCAAAGTGTCTGCGGCTCCTCTCGATATGAGCTGGTTTTCCGTAGCAACGCCCTGTCATTAGTAGGGTAAAACTGACCTGGCTTCAGATGGTCTATTTCCAGCACCCGTTCACTATTTGGTCAGACGAATTTATTGAGGGCTTTTGTTTGTCAATAACCAGGTATTTGAAATCTGCGGTTTCTGCGGGGTTAAACACGATTTCCGTACCGTTCTTTCATTAGAGTGTTTGAGAGCTGACTTGTCTTCCGTGAGTCTAATACCAGCGTACGTTCATTTTTAGACCCAAACGGTAGTGCTCTCGATTTGTCAGTCGGTCTACAGTATTGACGTGTTCAGTCAAATAAAGCCGCAGGTTCCACTCCTGGTGGTGCCCTTCCGTCAATTCCTTTAGCGAGACAATCAAGTTACTTAGAGGGTGGCCCCAGATTTTCGAGGGTCTAATTCCAGCACATGTTCACAATTAGACCCCACGAAGGTGCTCTCTTTTTGACCGTCATTCTACAGTAGATATGGGATCCATGATTGACAAATTTAGTTCTTGACTTATATAAACGATTTGGACATTGATATGGGATCCATGATTGACAAATTTTGTTCTTGACTTATATAAACGATTTGGACATTGATATGGGATCCATGATTGACAAATTTTGTTCTTGACTTATATTAACGATTTGGACATTGATATGGGATCCATGATTGACTAATTTTGTTCTTGACTTATATAAACGATTTGGACATTGATATGGGATCCATGATTGACAAATTTTGTTCTTGACTTATATAAACGATTTGGACATTGATATGGGATCCATGATTGACAAATTCTATTCTAACTTTTATAAACGATTTGGACTTTGATATGGGATCCATGATTGACAAATTTTGTTATTGACTTATATATACGATTTGGACATTGATATGGGATCCATGATTGACAAATTTTGTTCTTGATTTATATAAACGATTTGGACATTGATATGGGATCCATGATTGACAAATTTTGTTCTTGACTTATATAAACGATTTGGATATTGATATGGGATCCATGATTGACAAATTTTGTTATTGACTTATATATACGATTTGGACATTGATATGGGATCCATGATTGACAAATTTGGTTCTTGATTTATATAAACGATTTGGACATTGATATGGGATCCATGATTGACAAATTGTGTTCTTGACTTATACAAACGATTTCGACATTGATATGGGACCCATGATTGACAAATTTTGTTCTTGACTTATATAAACGATTTGGACATTGATATGGGATCCATGATTGACAAACTTATTCTTTACTTATATAAACGATTTGGACATTGATATGGGATCCATGATTGACAAATTTTGTTCTTGACTTATATAAATGATTTGGACGTTGATATGGGATCCATGATTGACAAATTTTATTCTTGACTTTTATAAACGATTTGGACTTTGATATGGGATCAATGATTGACAAATTTTGTTTTTGACTTATATAAACGATTTGGGCATTGATATGGGATCCATGATTGACAAATTGTGGTCTTGACTTATATAAACTTCTTCTTCTGCGTACACAGTCAGACAGTAAACATTATTTTTTCGAAAAAAGCGGCGGTCATCCTGAGGCTCTCGCCACTGCCATAGAGCTTGTCTTGCAGTTCCACTGGTAATGGCCACATCTGCTCTCTCTGATCCTCGTATGTCGGGCAGTTCTGCAGCAGATGTTCAGTGGTCATTTTACCAGTACCGCACGGGCATTTGTCGGTACACCCTATCTTCAATTTGTTTAATAGGTGGTACCTCAGTCTGTTGTGGCCAGTGCGAAGTCTGAAGACAACGACCTGCTCTCTTCGGTTCAACTGGTAATAGGCATCGTTTTTGGTGTAACCAGTATGTTCGGTTTCCCATTTGGTCATGTATCTGGCTTTGATAAGCCGTTTTGACTCTTCGTACGTCATACTGGTATCTGTTTGTGGTAGTCTTGCACCTTTTTTTGCAAGTCTGTCTGCCTCCTCGTTGCCTTGGATGTTGCAGTGTGACGGGACCCACTGTACCACTACCCTTTTTGGTGCGGACTGCTGGCACAATTTGCAGAGTGCTGCTCTTAGGTCATTAAGCTCAGTGTTTTTCTGGCTTTTTAGCGCTGTGACTACTTCGAGAGCATCTGTCAGCAGAACTATATGGCTCTCATTTTCACTGTGTGTCACCATTTCTTCCACTGCCGCCCTCAGTGCCTCTGCCTCCGCTCTGAAATTGCTTGTGTACTTACCAGTAGCGAATGACAGTGTTATTTGTCTGTCATTTGGTAGGTTCAGGAATGCTCCTGCCCCTCCGTTCTGTGTAGTGTTTGTTACAGAACCGTCGGTGTATGCATGGGTCCAGTCCATGCTTGGGTAGCTTTTCGTTATGAAGCTTAGGGTAGTGTCTCTCCTTTCTTTTTCAGTCTGGCAGTTTTTTTTTGCAATACCTGGTATATTTTCTACCACCTCTGGAAATATATCCTGCCTCCAGGTAGGTTTTCGTACAGTAGTGATGGGTTTTGGTGTTGTTTGTGCGTTTGTGGGATCTTCGTGCATCTTTGCTTTGGCTATTTCTGCAAAGTTTCTCCGCTTTAGTTTCCCATTTCCCAAATTGTTTAGTCTCTGGTACATTGGATGGTCGGTCAGTCTTCGGAGTTTCTCTGACTGCAGCTGGGCTCTGCAGTCTCTTCTATCGGTCATGGATTGCAGTTTTGTAATCTTTTCAAGTTCTACAATTGGCGTTGACTTCATGCCACCTGTTATAATTCTCATGGCTTGGTTTTGAAGTTTGTTAACTTTATCGAAGTTCGCCTTCGCTGCTGTTGTCCATGCCGCAATGCCATACTCGAGAACTGGTCTCACTCTTCCAGTGTACAGTTTCTTTAGTATGCCTTCGTCTGCTCCCCAGCTTGTGCCAGCAAGTTTCCTCATGATTGCCATTCTTTCTCTGACCTTCATTCGGTTTCTCTCAATCTGACTTTTCCATGTCATGCGCCGATCAAATGTGACTCCCAGATAGGTTGGGTTGTCGTTTGGCTGCAGGATTTTGCCCTTTAGGCTTAGTTTGGTACTTTTGGGTTTTAATGAGAGCGAGAATATTGTGCACGTGGTTTTCTCCTCGTTTATTTTGACCAGCCATGAGTTCGCCCACTCTTCCAGCGATGTTAGGGCCGTCTGCATCCGATTTCTTGCTATGGTGAGATTCTTTTCAGAGGTCCACATAGCCAGATCGTCTGCAAACATTGAGCTATGGACTCTTCTCGGTATATTCTCTGTAATATCGTTTATATATACCAGGAAGAGTGTGGGTGACAATACTCCCCCTTGGGGTACTCCCTGCTCGAGTGTCACCTTTTTGCTCATCTGCCCTTGTACTTTGACTCTGGCCGTTCTTTGTTTGAGGTAGTGGTTGATCCACTTGTAAATCTTCCCACAGACATCACTTCTTCTTAGCTTGACTCTAAGTCCGTCCTTCCAGACTTTGTCAAATGCCTTTTCCAGATCCACCCAAACAGCTACTGTGTGTTTCTGTGCCTGGTAGGCATCTTCTATCTCCTGGGCTATGAGGATGACCTGGTCCTCGGTGGATCTGTGCTGTCTAAAGCCGGCTTGCTGTGGAATTAGTATTCGTTTTTCTTCCAGATGCCACATCAGTCTGGTGTTTATCATCCGTTCCATCAGCTTGCCGACACAGCTCAGTAGGCTGATGGGCCTGTATCCATTTGGATCTGTTTTATCCTTTCCTGTTTTTGGTACTGGTACCAGTATTGCATCTTTCCATGCCTGGGGTACAATACCCCTTTTCCAGCTTTGGTTCAGGACTGATAGTAGTTTCCTCTTCGCTGTTTGGCCCAGCCCCATCAGCATTTCGTTTGTTATCCCGTCTTTTCCGGGAGATTTCCTTTTCTTTAGTGTTCTCATAGCCTCTTCCATTTCGCGCATTGTTAGTTTGGCCATCATGTGCTCTTCGGGAGCCGTATTTATGTTTTCGTGTCCCTTTAGCTCTTCGCTAATGTCTGTATGCTTATCTGCAGGGACCTCGATGTGGTTTGCTCTGGCATAGTGATCGACAAAGGCGTTTGCGGCTTTCTTACCTGTGATCAAGTTCTCGCCCTGCTTGATAGTAATTTGTTTATTTGACGGGGTTTCGTCGTTCATGGCTCTGACTAGCTTCCATAGCTTGTTCCCTTCTTTGTCCAGGTTTAGACTTTCCGTTTTATTTTTCCAGCTTTCTCTTGCTGTTTGCTTGAGAGTGTGTTTGTACTTCGCCGCGGCGGCTTTGAGGGCGATGTTTGCCTCCATTGATTTTTCTCGTTCTGCCATGTTCCTAGCATTTGTTACTGCATCTTCCACTTTCTGCAACTCATCATTCCAGTAGGGCTTTTAGTTTTTCCTAGCTCCTCTTGGTATGGTTTCAGTGGCGGCTTGCATTATTGCCTTGCTTAGGCTCTCTACCATGGGCTTCATTTTGGTGTTTCGTGTGTTGATGGTTTCACACAGCCCATCTGTCAGGATTACAAATCTGCCCAGTCGGCTCGTTTGTAATTCCAACGTGGGAGCGGTTTTGTTTCCTGTGGGCCTACTTCCATGTCAATGGTTAGCCTGATCGGCCTGTGGTCGCTACCTGCCAGTTGGTTTAGCACCTGGTGGTCTATTTTATGGTGTATGTCCTGTGTGGAGAAGGCCAAATCTGGAGTCGAGGTGGTATGCCATGTTCTTGAATAGAAGCTAGGGCTATCCTCCGGCCTATTGATTAGGGAGAGATTTGCATCTATCTCCCAATCTTCCACTTCGTCACCTCTGCTGTCTGTGTCAGAGTATCCCCATCTCTCCGAGTGGCTGTTGAAATCTCCAACTACTATGCAGTTGGAGTCTCTGACCTCCATACTCGAGAGCGACAGGTCTCTGTTTGGTGGTCCGTACAGATTGAAAATGCGGAGCTTCGTCTCTTGAGCCATTATGTCAACTCCTACAATTTCTGCTTGTCCGGTGTGATTGACAGGTACCGCGCTACTCGGTATGCTGTTTCTGGTCAGTATCAGGACCCCTCCTTTGTGGCCTTCTCTATCTAGACGGAATGTCTGATATCCTCTGAATGAGAATTTATGGTTATTGTTGAGGTGCGTTTCCTGGATACATGCCACGTCAATCTTACCTTCATGCAGGTGGTGTGTTAGGGAAAGTTTTTTGTTAATGACTCCCTCCGCATTCCACTGTAGTATTTTGGATATGGGATCCATGATTGACAAGTTTGGTTCTTGACTTATATAAACGATTTGGACATTGATATGGGATCCATGATTGACAAATTTTGTTATTGACTTATATAAACGATTTGGACATTGATATGGGATCCATGATTGACAAATTTTGTTCTTGACTTATATAAACGATTTGGACATTGATATGGGATCCATGATTGACAAATTTGCGGATGACACAAAACTATGCAGCAGTGTTTCATCTAAAGGAGGAGTGGATATTTTGAGGTCGGATTTGGATCAAATTCGTGGCTTGTCTGTGAGTTGCAAATGGAGTTAAATATATATCCATGTACAGTCATTCACATGAGTAGATCCAAGTTGGAACATAATTACAGAATATGAGAGAACAATATTACAATCATAGATAAGGAAACGAACCTAGGGGTTCTAATAGAGCATACTGGTAAAGTGAGTCAGCAAGTCTATATTGCAGTGAATAAGGCTAATGCATTGTTAGATATAATAAAAAGAAATATTAAACATAGGAGTAAGGAAGTGATTGCCAGTCTGTATAAAGCATTGGTTAGACCTAGATTGGAGTACTCTGTACAGGTGTGGAATCCTTATCGTAGAGGGGATATAAACATTCTGGAAAGGATTCAAAGAAGAGCGACAAAGCTGATAGTGGGATTACAGAATTACAGTTATGTGAAAAAATCTCAGAAAAAACAGGCCTACAGTGTCTTGGAAAGACAAGAATTCAAGGCTACTTAATACAGTTTATAAGATAATCACAGGAAAGGTTAAATTAAATTATAACAAGTTTTTTTTAAATACAACCACCAACAAGATCAAGAAGGCATAGATTACAAATTAACTAACGAAAAGTCCAGATTAGATATTAGGAACTATTTTGGTTGTTAGAGAGTGGTGAATGCTTGGAATGTATTGTTTCGTGAGGTAGTGGAGGCAGCAGTTAATGCATTTAAGAATAGATTGTATGCGCATAGCTCTTAGAGCAGGGTAATGCAAATGTAACTGGTTGTATACAGACTCTTCAGAGTCTTCTAAACCAGCACAAAGAAGTTAAGTTAAGTTAAGTTAAGTCAAGTTAAGTTAAGTTAAGATGACATACAAATAATAACAAACTAGCGGACATGCGTAGAACATCTTCATGATAGTGTAAAACTATACCATATGAAAGAATTAAGAGTATTTTTATAATTACAGACGGTTTATTATTATTAACATTGGTCACTGCTATGTAGAAGTTGATATATTCTAAAACTAGTGAGTAAAACACTTGATGAAAATAATGAAAAGTCAGTTTATAAGAACAAATAAAAACATATGCAATGAACACATTACTCCCAAACAGTGCAAGATTGGTATGTTACTCTATGTATGCACATAACATTGGGGACTTTACAAAATTATAAAAAAATGGCATGAAGCATAATTAACAATATGTAGCTGAATATATCAAATCCCAGGGAAAGCTTTCATAGCATACACTATCCTTCGTGCATTATGGTCGTTTACTTCGTCTATCTCATGGCACATGAATTACACATTTTCTCACAATCTCAAAGAGTCTTGGATTAGCATGTTGATGTGCTATTTCAGCACTAGCTTGTCAGCATTATCTTGTGTACACATTTGTTAACCTGCATTCCAAAGTTCAGTCACGTATATATGCAATTACAGTTCCAAACAGATTCCAGTTTAAAACAGATTCCAGTTTAAAACAGATTCCAGTTTAAAACAGATTCCAGTTTAAAACAGATTCCAGTTTAAAACAGATTCCAGTTTAAAACAGATTCCAGTTTAAAACAGATTCCAGCTTAAAACAGATTCCAGTTTAAAACAGCATTCATTATCTTAGAGAAGTTAACTGTGAAGGGATGTCCAATGATATCAGGCCTTTTGTCGGGCTACTGAGAATCCTGCATCTCACTTTAGATCTCAAACGAGGCTGGGCTGCAGGTAAAAGTAATACATAATTATGGCCGACCATATATTCCGAGTACTACCATTGCCTCCTGATAATTATGAATGTATCGGAGACATGAACATTCTATTTCAGAGATTAAAAATATTTATCACATCCACGTCTTCGATATAGATCAATTTGTAAATCTTTCTGATTCATTCTCATATAGTTATCTCAGGCTTCTACAGTTTTCATATTCGCATCAACATGCACACAGTTTCAATGAAACTATTTTTGACTGCCGTACAATAGACTGAATCCAAAGCGTACAATAGACTGAATCCAAAGCGTATAGAATCGGGATAAGAACAATACTGACATTGTGTGCCTAATATTCCCTTAGCCGACCTTTCCTATTCCATTCCTTTATGCCTACCGCACTCGCCTCCCAGAGATAAGTAGAGGACAGACAACCGCACTCACCTCCCAGAGATAAGTAGAGGACATATAACCGCACTCGCCTCCCAGAGATAAGTAGAGGACAGATAACCGCATTCGCCTCCCAGAGATAAGTAGAGGACAGATAACCGCACTCGCCTCCCAGAGATAAGTAGAGGACAGATAACCGCACTCGCCTCCCAGAGATAAGTAGAGGACAGATAACCGCACTCGCCTCCCAGAGATAAGTAGAGGACAGATTACCGCACTCGCCTCCCAGAGATAAGTAGAGGACAGATAACCGCACTCGCCTCCCAGAGATAAGTAGAGGACAGATAACCGCACTCGCCTCCCAGAGATAAGTAGAGGATATATAACCGCACTCGCCTCCCAGAGATAAGTAGAGGACAGATAACCGCACTCGCCTCCCAGAGATAAGTAGAGGACATATAACCGCACTCGCCTCCCAGAGATAAGTAGAGGACAGATAACCGCACTCGCCTCTCAGAGATAATGTAGCAGATCCCACTGTTTGCCTTGGCCGTGATCTAACTTAGAACATTCTCACACTCATCCACATCATCATGACCATACTCAGTAAATGACATATCACACATCAGGTGGCATATTTATTAAATCATACTCATATCATTCAATGAGTAGAGAAATTACAAACACAATATAATACATATCTTAACTAAACATTCTACTAAAACGGGAATTGTAAGCATTAGCTATTGATGGAATTCCCAACTATCTAAAAACCCAGTTCTATTGCCTTGCAATGACATCACACACACATCGCCTTAACTGCGTCTTCAACACACCTTATCAAATACTCTTCCTCACTGAAATCCCCTCAGGCAGGCGATCTCGGCATAACTCGTTCACAATGTGTCCTTGCTTACAAACACACTTTCACATTATCTATTAATGCAAAACTCACACACCTATTTGAGCGATCCTGTTCTATCACATAACATTCGTCCAACAGTCTATCAATCGCTCCTCTACCTAAGTCGGTGAGTTAAACATACTATCCACATTCAGTCTCTCTCTCTCTCCAGCCCCACTCTCTCTCCCCTCTCGAGCTAAACTTTGTCTCGAGTTATATATCCTCAAGCAAGGCCAGAGCTTGACCAATCGATCTCAGGTATGGTCATCTTCAATTCCAATTGGAACGAAACACTTTGCACACCTGTCACTCATTCTCTCGCAGCAAGCCCCGCTGCCAATTTCGTCTGTCAATCAATCTCCACCTACCAAAATCGGAAGGCCAGTGGTCAGTTTCTACCTGTCCACATTCCTTAACTCAACTCTGTTCTCCTTTGCTGAGACGGTGAGTGACCTTGACATGCATTCAGGTAGCTTTCAGCTTTAACATGTTCAGGCATCCTAAACTCCCCTTGCTCCGGCGGGAACTGTTACAATAAGTACAGGACAGATAACCGCACTCGCCTTCCAGAGATAAGTAGTAAAAAGTAAAGTAAAGTATCCCATAGCATTACTGCCGTAGGGGTGGGAGGTGTTAGTGATCTCACATTTCAAAGGCTCGGCTATATGAGGGCGGTAGCCATCTCCTATCCCTCGCCGCTTTTACTTCCCAGACTGAACCGGTACCCATTTAAGGCTGGGTCGACCCGGGAGCCATTACGGTCTGAAAAAAACATTACCGCCTCAACTGTGGAATGAACCCAGGACCACTCAGATGCGAAGCCAGAGCGATGTAGAGGACAGATAACCGCACTCGCCTCCCAGAGATAAGTAGAGGACAGATAACCGCACTCGCCTCCCAGAGATAAGTAGAGGACAGATAACCGCACTCGCCTCTCAGAGATAAGTAGAGGACAGATAACCGCACTCGCCTCCCAGAGATAAGTAGTAAAAAGTAAAGTAAAGTATCCCATAGCATTACTGCCGTAGGGGTGGGAGGTGTTAGCGATCTCACATTTCAAAGGCTCGGCTATATGAGGGCGGTAGCCATCTCCTATCCCTCGCCGCTTTTACTTCCCAAACTGAACCGGTACCCATTTAAGGCTGGGTCGACCCGGGAGCCATTGCGGTCAGAAAAAAACATTACCACCTCAACTGACGAATGAACCTAGGACCACTCAGATGCGAAGCCAGAGCGCTGTAGAGGACAGATAACCGCACTCGCCTCCCAGAGATAAGTAGAGGACAGATAACCGCACTCGCCTCCCAGAGATAAGTAGAGGACAGATAACCGCACTCGCCTCCCAGAGATAAGTAGAGGACAGATAACCACACTCACCTACTAGAGATAAGTAGAGGACAGATAACCGCACTCACCTCCTAGAGATAAGTAGAGGACAGATCATTAGGATGTCGGCAACAATTTGTTGATGAAAAGAATCTCCTATCTGAGAATGTAGATACCTCTGTTTCCTAGTGATTCATCATCACCAACACGTATTACTACAACATCTATGAAAGAAATAGGAACATCCTATCTCGTCAAGTGTAGATTTGCGTCTTTCATGAAAATCATGTTAGCACCTGTTGGTTGGTGACGTTATCAGACGGTTTTTGTCTTGCTGATGTAATTTGCTCTATATTTGGATTATAGTGAGGAAGAAACTGCGCTGGTTACTGACCTCACTCTCTGGTCCCACGATACATTGGACAAGACAAGACTTAGACTTAGGTCAAGACGACTGGAGGTTTCAGGGTGCAGGCGCTATGGTCCCACTTTTCTTGAGACCAGGAGTTGCTTCAAACTTGCGGGATTCGATCGTCCACCGTTTCACTTTGAGAGTCGAGTGCTTTACTTATTGTTCAATTAGCTTGTGTTAACCGGTCATTTGTTTGTGAAAGATTAGCAAACATCAAATCTAAATGTTTTATTACAATTCTGAAATTTTCTAAGTTACTATCTAAAGGTTTGTATGCTGCATCGCCTGTGTCAAATTTGTACAACTGTCAGTATCTGGGTTTGCTATCTTTGTAGGTGGCTACAATGTAGACAAACTCTGTGTTAAATGTGTGCATGAATTCCAAAATAAAAGGTTCCTTTTCCACAAAGTGTTTCGATACCTGCGACCCACTAAAATAAGCTAATGCTACATTTTAATATATTTGTTTAGATAATTGTTAGATTCATTTGTATTTTCTGGGAAGAACTCATTGAGTAAATCAGGAGTGTATGGTAATAGAATAACACTTTACTCTTATAACATGTTGTACCATTGTAAGCAATATTTACCTCACTTTCATAGTAAAGTGCTTCACAAAAACTCCAGATATTTCTCGTATTTCAGTAATTATTGTCATCATTTATGTCTTTTTTCCCTCCTTTTTGCTCTTCTTTTAATGGTCCTATTCATTGTGTCTGGGATGTCTGTCCATTGGATTCCTTTCCATTATTGTTATGTATGTTTGTTCAACTGTGTCAATTGCCCTTTCACTTCTTCTTCTTTAATTACAACTGTGTTCCTCTTCTTCATCAATGGGAACAGCTTGACTTTCTCTTTTCACTTTATACCTGATTCATTCCATCTTGCGCAGCTCCTGTACATATTTATCTGGAAAAAAACAACAAAGGTAGGAAGCAGGTATATTGGCTAGAAAGAATATATTGATTTTGTTGCAGCAGTGGTTAGCGCCCTGGCTTCGCATCTGAGTGGTCATGTGTTCATTCCCCAGTTGATGTGGTAATGTTTTTTTCAGACCGCAATGGCTCCCGGGTCGACCCAGCCTTAAATGGGTACCGGTTCAGTCCGGGAAGTAAAAGCGGCGAGGGAGAGGAGATGGCTATCGCCCTCATATAGCCGAGCCTTTGAAATGTGAGATCGCTAACACCTCCCACCCCTACGGCAGTAATGCTATGTGATACTAAAAGAAGCAGCTAATAGTTAATCATTCAAACTCATTTAGTCTGTTAATATAACACTGGCTTCAGGGGGAATGAAATTGTTGCCATTTTAAATATGTTCATGGAGGCTCGTAGTTTTCCGGTACTCTCTTTGTTACCCATCCCCAATTTCTTTTTCACTACTTCTTTCTATATTTCGTAGCTTCTCCGAAAATTACTATCAAACAAACAGCAACAACAAAAACACAACAAAAACAACAACGGAAAAACGGCAGCATTATAACTACAATATTTTAATTGTTGTGGCTAATTCTTGTCAATTGCAATTACTTTGCCTCTTTATATGATTCAGATGTTATAATTAATAACACTGCCAATTTTTTTAACTGAAAAATTTCTTTGATCTTTGTTGGCGAAATAATTATTTTACCCTAAAAAATATAATGAACTGTAATGGAACGAACGGCTCACATTTAAAAATTCCGGTGTATCTTCGATTCCTAATACACAAATTCTGAATTGTGAGCACCGAATACGACGCTTCAATTGCCTCGTGCTTAGGAATTTTTTTTTTAAAGCGCTTATATTGGGGGAGATTTATCACATCGCAAATGGCTCGTGGATAGCCCAGCATCTGAAATTAAAAATAAGTAAAGGAATGGGTTCACGTGAATAAACGAGTAATGGAACTGAAAAGAATATGTGATCTTCAGTTCTCAGACCAATCTTCATGAAGTATGGGGTGGTCCTTACAAGGACCTGTTTTTAAAGATGATGATTAATTATACTAGGAAAATGTATTCAGCATTACACATCCTCTTGCCTGCAAATTTCTTGGTCGGATGTTTACTGGTAAAAGTATTCAGCATTATCAATCCTCTTGCCTGCATATTTCTTGGTCGGATGTTTACTGGTAAACGTAGATGAAATCTACATCTCAACTCATTCAGAGTCAGATGACTCTAACATATTAACGGCTGTTACTGGTTGTATGAAACACAAAAATCATTTTTCCAATATTTATCTTTGTCTTGTAAGATATGGTTGTCACACATTACCCAATAATATTTTGTCCATCTCTGAGAAATATTACAAACAGTTACAATCAGTTGACAGTTTCACATATCTTGGAAGCAAAATGATTCAAGATGGAAATACATCTAAGGAAATCTTCATTCACTTTGCTATAGCCGCTAATTTTCTCAACTAGCGCGCACACTAAGCGCAGATTGTTTAACGTCCACGTATTACCATTTCTTACCTATGGATGGGAATGCTGGGAAATAACAAAGACATTGGAAAAGAGACTAAATGCTTTCGAGAATAAGTGTCTTAGAAAAGTGTTAAACGTTTGCTGGGAGGAATTCATAATCAACAAAACATATAGAGAAGTCACCAATCAACAGTATGTTTCATCACGCATCAGAAAAAAAACGGTGGTCATACATCGGGCATGTCCTTAGAATGGACATCAAGGTACTAGCTCTGCAAGTATCTGATCACCACTTGGAAACAGGAAAATAAGAAGGCCGGAAGAAACTATCCGCAAAATAATTGTCAGAGAAGGTTACACCATGAGCTTGAGCAACATTCATGCCGTGTATGACATTTAAAGATCATTGATTTATTGATTGATCTTTGAGACGGCGATATATGTCATTTCTTTGACAACGCGCAATTTCAATGTTTTATTTTCAGCTGCCACATATCCTTGAACTTTTGCCCACACTAGTTCTACCGGGCTTAGGTGAGAACGGGAAGGTGGCAGTCTCTATGCCCATGCCTTATTATTATTTATCTATATAAAATATCGATGTCTTTTGTGTCTGCTTTACAATGAAGCACAATTCAGGTTTTTGATACATAAATGGTTTGTGTTCCTTCTTGAGTCATATCTTGTTTGCATCTTTTTCACTCGATCATATAGGCACTTCGTATTCTTGTAACTCTACAATGTATTGTTCATTACAATACAAGAGTGTCTATCTAAGGAAGAACAGTTTTCTCAATCCACTCTTGAAATATTTGGCCTATCATCTCTGCATTGTAGTCTTGATTGTCTGTCAACTTTAAAATAAAAATGAGTTCAGCCTTATTCATCAGCATAATATGTCTGATACCAGCATGTGTTATTCGCTGTCCTTTCATGGCTTAAACAAATCTCTTAATCCTTCCGTCTGCTGATTGCCATTTCTTTTTTTTTTTTTGTGTTTCCTCCAAATAAACAATATCATAGCATTCTTTACGCATTTCTTATACTTCACGTAAATACTGATTTCTCATAGCAAATTTCTCTTGCAAATGATTTTTTTTTTTGCCAGCACATTTTTCTAAATGTTTGCTTCCCTTACAGTTCATCATAACGTAGATTTTGGTACATCACTGCCTTTTTTACTTTTCAGCCAAATTTTCCATTTCCTCATTGTCGCTGTTTTTTTTCTTCAAATCAAACACTCTACAAATGTCTCCTCTAATATCGTCTGCACCAGAACTATCTTCAATTTCATTTCTTCTATTCTTTCTCGACTTCCTTGAACATGATCTTCCAAAACCTTGAAACCACCAATGCAATGACTGTTTACTTAAACCTAAAGGGTGGATTGTTCTCTTTTCATGCACAGACATATACCGATAAAGATTCCCTTACTTAGACTCTATGCACAATTATTTATATACCGTCACTACGATGTTTTGAAATGTTGTGAATTTAACTTTCAGATTCATTGTTTACGCAGATAAGATGTCATGTCCAACGCCTATGTAATAAAGGCAATTTTTTACAATGACGTTTGTAGAACACCGAAAGTTGCTGTCTGGCTGTTGAAAATTAGTACTTTTTACTGTAAGCCGCGCAAAAATCAACAAAACACATGCAAGTTTAGGTTGAAACGATTGCACATCAAATGAATACCTCTATGGTACTGTAAACATTGTAATGTTTGACTTGTTTATGTCTGCTGGTTTTTGTATAGCGCAAAGATACAAAAATTGAAACTGCCTGCTTCTATCCACTGAAAATTGTTTGCCGTTATGGTATGACTAACATTTTCCATTCCTAATTTCATCTATTATTGTGATATGGATGCTGAATTAAATATCTTTAAAGATGCACAAGTTTTGAAAAGCACTATATTTATTTTTGAAGAAACTGAAATCAAAACGCACTTTCCTATTGCAAAAACAAAAAAAAACATTTGCCTTTCATAGAAGATTGCTAATTCTCGTTTTCTCTGCGACAAAACTTTCTAATTTTGTGTAGCTGCCCCTGTTTCACAAATCAATCTAAAAAATAGACTACTGCAAAACGTCAGTACAATGGTTAGAAAATGTAATTGTGCACCATTCTAACTTCGTCTCGATCTCTATTTTGGGCTTTGGAGATCCAGTTAATTATAAGCTTTCCTTGTATTTCATCCGCTGATGTTGCAGGCCAGGTCAAATCATACCGTAACCGGTGACGTAGTTGGAGCACCCACGGAGACACCCTCCACAATCCCCACATCACCCCTCTCTGTCAGCGGCCGATTCCTGTGCATTCTCTGGTCGAAGATTGGACCATTCTTTAATGTTGTCGTTCCACCCGGTTTAATCTGAATATGTTTTTGTACCAAGTGAATTTCCGTCTTTTGACCGTTGCCAAGAGGTCTTCAAACGACCATATTGGTTTTGTAATTCTTTCTCGTATTTCCTCATTTGTAACTCGGTCTTTGTATGTGACGTTTAGAAGTCTTCGAAAAATGATCATTTCCAAGGCCTGTATCATTCCCTGCAGGTCAGCTGTAGTTGTCCGTGTGCGTAATGTTGCAAAAGAGTGTAAGAAAGTCTGAACAACGTATTGAAGATGTACCCTGCGGCATTTCTTATGCCTTGATGGTAGCAGACAAATTTGTATGCTACATCGTGAATCCGTTCTTCAGAGTATGTGGCCTGCCTACCGATATTTTGCTTTGTTTAAGTGAACAACTTCATCACTTCCCAGTGATAAATACCGTAGTTGGAGTTTCGGAGGTTCTGCGTGCGCTGGTTGTAGTGAGTACGGCAGACCACTCGTCTCTCAATAGAGGCCTGGGTCACTCGCAGTTTGATCTACATTGCTTTGATAAATGTCATATGTTACACCAGTATAGCACATTGCAGGAAGCAGAATGCAGTTTAAAAGAGAAACACGTAAGGTTGGATCCCGCCACTTTCCAATATTGTCTTTATGGACAAACCGACGCCTTGCTATTTCTTGTTCGACATTATTCTGCATGTTGAGGAAGAGTCCAAGATTGCAATTTTTCGTTGGCGTCTTTCAAGTTTTTCCCATCGTGGATGACTGGGTCACAGTGGATGAAATCGTTTCGGATTACTTTGTTCTTGGAGATATTCATGTCTAGCTCGCTTTCCCTCTGTGTTGAACATCCCTAACATGGAGCTGGTTTCTACGACTGACTCTGTCATCAGCACTATGTCACCCGCGAACCGAAAATCATTGAGCGGTCTGCCATCTAAATTGATTCCAAGTTCTACCAGTCGCAACAACTGATGGCCTTTTCTGGGCACGCGTAGATGAAGTTCGATGAGATAGGTCCTCCCAGGAGAACCACTTTTTGCGTTGGACCATATATGCGTGCTATAATGGATGGAAGATGGTAGAGCAATTTGTGCTGCAGTTGACAAGAACTTTGATGTAGCAAGAATCGACACCTTGTTCCATTAGCGAATGCAAGACAAATTGTTTTATATAGAATGGAATGCATTTTGGTTAGTCGAAGAAGATGAAGATCAAGGTAGTTCGGTATTCCCGAGCCTCGCCGATAAGGTAATAACAGGTTGAGATCTTTTAAATGTGCTGAAGTAACGTCAAAATCCAGCTTGTTGATTGATTGCGCACTATCGAGAATGAGGCAAACTTCAGTAAAAATGTCTTTCGTGAACATTTGGGAATAATTGGATAAAGATTAATCGGACGTAAGTGTCCAAGGTCTTTGCTTCCCTGCTTATGTAAGAGTACAGATTTAGCGATGCGACAAGCTGTTAGTTTTTTCCGTGCTTGTGTAAGAGTACCGGCTTAGAGCTGCGACAAGCTGTTAGTGTTTTCCCTGCTTGTGTAAGAGTACAGACTTAGCGATGCGACAAGCTGTTAGTGTTTTCCCTGCTTATGTAAGAGTACCGGCTTCGAGCTGCGACAGGCTGTTAGTGTTTTCCCTGCTTGTGTAAGAGTACAGACTTAGCGATGCGACAAGCTGTTAGTGTTTTCCATGATTGTGTAAGAGTACCGGCTTAGAGCTGCGACAAGCTGTTAGTGTTTTCCATGATTGTGTGAGAGTATCGTATCGTCTTAGAGATCCGCTTAGCTCTTAGTGTTTTCCCTGCTTTTGTAAGAGTACCGACTCAGAGCTACGCCAAGCCGAAGGTGTTTTCCCTGCTCGTGTAAGAGAACTGACTTAGAGCTGCGCCGAGCTGTTGGTGTTTTGCCCGTATGAAGATATCTTCTTAATATTTATTCAATCTAATTTACGTAGTCGATTGATATAATTAAAAACAATTGTTACAAATTCGTGATACTGAAAAAGATTAATGTAGGAATTTATTTTAAAACCTATTGGCAGTACTATTAACATTGTAATCTAAAATTCAATTTAACAACAATTTTTAATTGGAACCTTCGTGCGATCAAATGGTTAAAATAAACAACGTATACATATTACCAAATGTTTCCTACTATTTTTTAACAGTGTTTTTTGACAGAACATTTTTACATGTTACATGTTATCACTCTTTCATGTTTTCACAGCTGTGAAACTTGAGTCCACTGTAACGCATGACACTCACAAATATAACATATTGAATTAAACCAAGAACATTATCGTTAATATCTTTCTACAAATATTAGTTACTGGATCAAAAAGTTCCTCCTTTGATGTAAAACAAAGCATATTAGTTCCTGGATTAAAATCATTCCTCTTTTGATA
>JAVGWX010000013.1:11201620-11306620 GCA_036924085.1 Ariolimax columbianus
CCTTTCGCAGTTCTTGATAGTATCACTGTGTTATCTGCGTATCGTAACTCTGGAATCTCGTACCCCCCAATCGTAAATGAGTCGAAACTTTCAATGTTCTCATCTTCTCGTACATTTCTCATTATACATTCCTCATATATGTTGTACAGATAAGGTGAGAGGATACATCCCTGTCGGACTCCCTTTTGTACTGCAAACCAATCTGATGTTTGCCCAGATACACGGACAGCGGCTTGTTGATCTTGGTATAATGTTTCAATGAGATAGACTATATTTAAAGGAAACCCCATTTCCTTCATGATTCTCCACAGATTTTGATGTTTTACCGCGTCGAATGCCTTAGTGTAATCAATGAAACACGTGTACCGGTCTACATTAAACTCTCTACATTTTTCATAGATATTCCTTAAATTGAATATGTGGTCCCAGGTCCCTCTGTCTTTCCTAAAATCTGCCTGGACTACGTGAATTTCAGATTCAAACCTTTTCTCTATCCTCCTTAATAGGATTCGCAAGAGTATCTTGCTAGCGTGGCTGATCAGTGCGATAGTTCCGTAGTTCGTGCACAGCTTCAGGTTGCCTTTTTTTGGGGAGGGGAATATAAATTTATTTCTTCCATGCTTCTGGCCACTCTGCACTGTGCCATATCTGTTTACACAGCTTGTGATAGACTGGAGCACATCTTCTCCTCCTGCTTGTATTAGCTCTGCTGGGATATCATCGCATCCTGGGGACTTTCCCTTTTTCAGGCTTTTAATTGCAGAGCGTACTTCTTCCAATGTTGGTTGTAACTGAGCGCTTTGTACTATCTCCATACATGGTTCTGCAGTACTCTCTCCGTCTATTCAGTATGTCTTTGGCTTCTGTTAATGTGTTATCCTATTTGTCATTTATGACATGTAGAACCGGACGGAATTCCCTTGTCAGTGTTATTATTCCTTTGAATGCATCTCTTTCTGTGCCTTGTTGTTGTAGGTTTTCTATATCTTACATGTTTCTATTATGTATCTTTTTTATCTTTTCTTATTTCTCTTCTAACTTTTCTTGCGCAATTTTTATATGCTGTGTTGGTCCCCTTACTTCCCATTTGTTTTAATATATATATATATATATATATATATATATATATATATATATATATATATATATATATATAATATATTACATATATATATATATATATATATATATATATATATATATATATATATATATATTGTACCAGAGCCGGTCGATTTGATGGAGCTTTGTCGCAGACGGTGAATTCTAATCAAACTAATCAAATTCAAGTAACATTAATATAAACACAATACAACAGATTCTTTATTCAAGTAACACTACCCATTGTAAACATCTAACAACTTAAATTCTTTCTCTCACACGCTTATCTAAAACACTCCTACCGGTAAACCTAACCTTATCGATACTGTTATTGCTGGTTCTTTCTCCTCTTCTAATCTGGCCTGCTGCGATCGAATGTTATTGCGGATTGCCGCTGATGGTGAAGTTCGTAGGTTCTAAACCCAGGTATGACATATGTCGTCTTGTTCCTCTTTGTCGGCGGTAGATCAAAGTCGTCTCTGTATGATCAGGATAGACTGCGTCAAATATGATCCATGGGATCACGGTTAAACTGCCTCTAGCTGCGACTGACGACTTACATTCACGAAATATAGGTGATGTCGACGCGATTAGTGGGACTGCGTCAATGAGATGAATGGGATGACCGAAAGACTGCCTCTAAAAGCTACTGACATACATGACATGAGAGTAGATATCTAGCTTGTTACTGACATACATGACATGAGAGTAGATATCTAGCTTGTTGTGTGTCTATCTCAACTGCATATCACCGTGGCCTGCTCTCCACTGGTCGTCTTATTCCAAAGTGTCAAAATCTAATGCTATCTCTCTGTTTCCGAATTGAAGTGGTCTATCTCTGTCTGTGCAGTGAAATGTTCTCTCCCTGCGGTTCTTAACTCAAATCTGCTTCAAATGCTTTTCTCCGTCGCCTGGCTTCCACTGAGCGTCTCTTTCCAAAGTGTCAAAATCTAATGTTCTCTCTCTGCGGTTCTTAACTCAAATCTGCTTCAAATGCTTTTCTCCGTCGCCTGGCTTCCACTGAGCGTCTCTTTCCAAAGTGTCAAAATCTAATGTTCACTCTCTGCGGTTCTTAACTCAAATCTGCTTCAAATGCTTTTCTCCGTCGCCTGGCTTCCACTGAGCGTCTCTTTCCAAAGTGTCAAAATCTAATGTTCTCTGTCTCTGTCTCTGAAAAGAAATGTTCTCTCTCTGTGGTTCTCAACTTAAATCTGCATAACTTTATATCTGCGTCGCCTGCCATCCACTGAGCGTCTCTCACCAAAGTATAACTTGTAATTGTCCCATTTTCATAGCACCATTTTCCTGAACTCTAGCCTGCATTCCATCATGTAGTTGCCGTACTACGTTGACAAATTTTATTAGGCAGTCGTACTTTGTCATGATTTTCCACATGCCTTCTCTGTTGACCTTATCACATGCATTTGTCATGTCGATGAAGGCTACGTACAGATCACACTGTTGTTACTGGAATATCTCTTGTAGCTGTCTGACAGCAAACACCATATCTGCGGTCTCACGCTCTTTCCGGAATCCACACTAACTTTCAGGTAGAAGACCTTCAACCAGATGAGCTGTGAGGCGATTGAGAAGGATTCTGGCGAATTTCTTCCCTGCGATGCAGAGTAAAGAGATATCGCGGTAGTTATCGCCTGATTGGCGGTTACCTTTCGGTTTAAACAGATGTATTATTGAGGCATCCTTCAGATCGTGCGGGATGGTTTCACTGTGCCACATATGTTTGAAGATCATGTGGAGTTTTACAATTAGTGCTATACCGCCATTTTTGTAGACTTCCACAGGAATTCCATCGGAGCCAGGTGTTCTGCAATTGGAGAGGTGACTAACCGCTTTTTTTGGGTCTCCTCGGTATATCACCCTGAGCCTCGTTTAGAGGATACTGGGGCAGGTTGTCAATGGTTTCGCTGCTAACAGATGACGGCTGGTTCAAGATATCACCAAAGTCCTCTGCCCAGCGTGTGATAATTTTTTTCCTGATCTGTAATTAGTGTTCTCCCATCTGCATGGAGGAGGGGTAGGAAACCTGAGAAAGATGGTCCATAGACCGCCTTCAGCGCATGATAGAAGTTTCTCATGTCATGATTGTCAGCTAATTCCTGTATCTAATCCGCTTTATTGCTCAGCCAGGAGTTCTGCAACTGACGCAGTTTGCATTGAACAGTCCTGCGCGCGTTTAGAAAAGCTGCTTTCTTGGATGTTGACTCTGGGTCATTGGGATAAATTTTGTGGAGACAGTGTTTGTCAGCTAGCATCGTTTTTATGTGAGTTCTCATCAAACCAGTGGTTTTGTTTACTAATAGCGTGACCCAGGATTTAGGTAGATGTGTTATAGACCTGTGCACTAAGGGCCGACCAATTGGTATCTACCCTTTTGTCGTCTAGCAAGACAGTTTGAAGATGGTTTTCCAGGGTAGCAGCAAACGACTGTTGGAGCGACACATTCTGTAGCTTAGTAACGTCTAGCCTTTTATTGGTCTTCTTTCCCTGAGGACGTCTGGATAACTTAATACGAATTTTTAGTTTAGACACAATGAATCGGGGGTCTGCCCAGCACTCGGCACCACACATAGACTTAGTCACCAGGACATCTTGCCTATCTTTCTTTCTCATAAGTACATAGTTAATTTGGTGCCATTTCTTTGAGCGAGGATGCATCCAAGAGGACCTGTTTCGAGTAGGAAGTTGAAAAATCGTGTTAGTGACCAGGAGGTCATGTTCTGCACAGGTTTGAAGGAGAAGAAGTCCATTGCTATTGCCGCTACCCACGCCATATTTTCCTGTAGTGTCATTCCAGGATATGGTACCTGCACCTACTCTTGCATTGAAGTTCCCAAGAGTTATGAGTGTCAGATTTTGGAACTGATGCTATGACTGCGTGCAGGTCTTCGTAGAACTTGTCTTTGATTTATGTGATGAAGGGTTGCGCAGTTCGTTGACCTCACTCTCTCGTCCTAGTCCAACTTTAACCAGTGGCAAGACAAGTCAGGACGACTGGATTTGGACTCGGGTGCAGTGGATGACCAGCTGTTTAAGTGTCACACCGTGTTCTATGCGGTCCACACCGCTCAGCACATTTGCTTTGGTGGTAGCCTGAAGACGAATTTCCCGCTAAGCTGGCTGGGCTTGAGCAGAGCAGGGCAAATCTTAAAAAAGCTTTCCCTGTTCTTGGCTTCCTACTTTTTCTTTTACCACCTCTCCTGTCCCTTTTCTGTCTGTGCGTTTGCTTTT
The DNA here is from genome assembly GCA_036924085.1 of Ariolimax columbianus. NCBI lineage: Eukaryota > Metazoa > Mollusca > Gastropoda > Stylommatophora > Arionidae > Ariolimax > Ariolimax columbianus. The sequence continues at coordinate 11,205,971 of JAVGWX010000013.1, forward strand.
TATATTTAATTATATGTAAATTCTCAATGCTGCCTTTCATTTTCATAGTGCTCCTTGGTAATTCGTCTGTGAATAGGACGTCTGAACATATTTCAAAGTCACATCTTTTTGTTCTGTATTTCTTTAGAAACACTTTTATTTCTATCATTGTTTGTTTCTTTATTGTTTTTTTTTTCTGTCTGAATGCTACTGATAGAGGCAAGCTCCTTTCACCTCAGACCGCAGTCGTCTGGGCGATATTAGGACTTATTAGCCAGTCTATGGATGCGTGTGTGTATCTGTGTGTACCTGGCAGGTAAACTTTCCGTGGTTCAATCACAAGTGTTTCTGTTGATTGATGATAATCTCGTTGATCCTTCCGTAACGCTGATATGATACGTCATATTGATTATAATCTCGCTGATCCTTCCGCACTTCTGTAGGTACAGAAAGGACTGGCAAAACTACTTTACTGAACAAACTACTTAATGGAGGGGACACATTACAAACCAGATACACACACGCATTCATATACTGATAAATGCGTCACGATATCGCCCAAGGGGATAAAGTCAGGGATGAAAAGAAACGTGCCTTCGCCAATTGAATCTAGAAAGGGAAACCTGAAATTTTAAAAGGAAAAAAACAAAAAAACCCGGCCGAGGTATTTAAAGAAACGATAACTCAACTGTAAATATGGGAGAGAGACAGACGATTTTGACAATTAAATATGGAAGAGAGACAAACGATTTGGGCTTTAATTTATGGAAGAGAGACAGACGATTTTGACAATTAAATATAGGAACTTGGAGACAGAGAATGTGTATGAAAAAGTATAGAATAGAGAAAATGTAAGATAATTCTAGATAAAATCTTGGCATAGACTTTGTCTACCATAATGAGCATTTGAAATATGAACACCTATAGACAATATCTGTGCAAGGTCATGCCAAAAGAATTGCCCAGCTAGAAAGTAGATTTATTATATTGTAATTGAGAATCTATTTCTGATCTGAAGGTATTGAGCTAGTTCAATGTAAATGTGAACTTAAAGCGGACACTGCAGTCGGGGATGAAGATATAGAGAATCGTTTGTAGTAGGTCTCAGTTGTTTTTTAGGTTGGATAGCTGAACACTTGCCGTTATCTGATTGTGAGTCTGATACCAATTGATAACTGGGTAGACTTAAGAGTGTCATGGCTTGCAATTAAACCAGCTTTCTGTGTCGTGATAGGTAATTGCTCTAACCATGCTGCTTGTCAGAGGATGTTGAGTTAACTCATGAAGTCATCAACATCCACTGGTTAGTCAGTCCGTGAACTGGCGTTGAAGTCATCTGATCATATCACGTCATTGTTCTCTGCTAGTCCGGACCAGTATTGAAAGCTTCTGATCTTATCACGTTATTGATCTCTATCAGTCCAGAGACTAGTGTTGAAGCCTTCTGATCATATCACGCTATTGTTTTTTGTCAGACCGAAGATCGCTTTTGAAGTTTTCTGTTTAAGCCACGCCTATGTTTTCTGTCAGACTGAAGATCGCTTTTGAAGTCTTCTGATCATGTCACGCCACCGTCATCTATTCCCAGGATATCTCTGCAGGTCAGTCTGCACATCAATGTTTTGCACGACTGTGTGATATAATTATTTCTTGGACGTCATCGTTTTCTTTTCGCCTGAATTGTGCCTTCCGGAATTTTCAATAGCAAGCTTATATGTCTCATGTTACAACCAATCCAAGACGAACTACTTTTTTGTTTTTCATCGCTATTAGTTGTCAATGTGACCCTGTATCTTCAAGCACTTGTTCGTTTGACCTTATTTCTGTCCAGCTGGCTGTTTGTGTCCTCCGCTATCACCACATGTCAACTGTTTCGGATGTATTTTCAATCTTTTTATTCCATGCTCCAGAGCCCTGCAGTAGTGCCGCACAGATATGTGTAGTGATTATTCTGTTCTGAAGCACAGTATTGGCATATCATAACACGTGAAAGGCAATTTTTTTTTTAAACGTATCTTTACCGTATTCATACCAATTCCTATTATCCATCAGCAGGGATTATAGGTTTGAGGTAAACAGGTCGCTTGTGTTTGCAAGTGACGTGTAGTGTACAGGCTAGTTTCATTATCTATTTTACCTCCAATAGAAAAAAAGCTTCGCTTTATGAAGATTTTGAATCCGTGTCTCTTTTGAAAGAAGAATCGTATCTACTTCACGTTCACTCGGCCAATGATTCCTCTGTCCATAAATGACAAATGTTTGATAAAGGCAGAAGCTGTTTTGCGTGTAAGTGATATCTGGCAAGCTGGGCTAGATTTAGGTACATGTTATACTCCACCTCCACTAACACACTTGGCACTGCATCGGGTAATCATCAGGACTGGTTTATGGAAACTGCGAAGATATACGGCATCTGCTAGAGAAGAAGCATAAACTCCATCGTGCATTTAGCAATGATCAGATATCATGCACAAAGAAGGAGGCGTTTTCCAGGGTTCGCTAAACTGTGCAACGAAGGCCCCGTGAAATGCAAGATTCATGGCTATGCAAGAAAGCTGATCAGATACAAGTGTTTGCAGCTAGACATGATATCAGAAACTTTCACAGTGCACTCCGGGAAGTATATGGCCCAAATGCATCTAGCACGTGACCTTTGCTAAATATCAATGGCAGCATTCTGATAACAGAGAGAACTAAAATACTGGAACGCTGGGCAGAGCACTTCAGTGGCGTTCTCTACAGACACTCGGCAATTAATGATGAGGCATGTGAACTTCTCTTTGCTGATGGCTGCGCTCTCAATGCCCATTCAGAGAATGAAATCCAGTGCACTGTTTATATGTTCGTAGCGGCTTGCAATAACTTTGGTTTCACCATTTCTACCAGTAAGACTGAAGTGCTGCACCAAGCAGCCCCGAGAACCTAGTACAGCGAGCTATATATCCCTATGACTGGCCAAAAGTTGAAGTCGGCGGAACGCTTTGTATACCTTTGCAGCACTCTCTTCAGAGCAGTCCATATTGATGATGAAGTAAACTTGAGATATGTAAAGTCATATGGAGCATTTGGAAAACTAAGATCCTCAGTTTGGAACCGGAGAGGAATTGAGCTGATAAACAAATTGAAGGTTTATCCGGCAGTTGTCCTACCAACTCTTATGTACGCCTGTGAAGCGTGGACTGTGAAGATTGACAGAAGCTTGACCACTTTCATCTGGGCTGCATAAGAACACTGCTGAACATAAAATGGCAAGATAGGATCACAAATGTAGAAGTTCTTTTGCGGACTAGCATGACAAGCATCCACACAACTCTATGCAAACCACAACTTAGATGGACTGGCCATGTTGTCCGCATTTCAGATGAGCGGATTCCAAAGAAAATATTTTATGGCGAGCTCGAGTCAGACAAGCGATTCCCGGAGGCCAAATAAAACGTTTCAAAGACACGCTGAAAGCCTCACTGAAGAACTGCGACATTGACCCTGATAACTGGGAGAACATTGCTGCTGGTCGCCCTGCCGGACGTAGCAAAGTCGCTTCTGGCTCGACTCATATAGATCATACAAGAATCAAAGAAGCTGCACGGAAACAAGCGACACGAAAGGCAAGAGACGAGTTGCCTCCACCTGACGGTCAGACAGTGCTTCTCTGTCCTCAGTGTGGCAGACGCTTTTGAGCTCGGATATGTTTGATCTGCCACCTACGAACACACTCCAGAATTGACAGATGACAATGTGGTCTTCTTTGGAAACGAAGGACAAACAGCAACAGCAACCACAATACTAACAAAGAATGCAGTAAGATATGTAAGACTTATGATCAATAGTATTTGAGAAACACAGAATGTTAACATAGTTTTCATGTTTCAACATTTCGCTCAAATGTGAAGCAAAGGCCACCACTGCAGCTGGTACCTTCAGAAGGAAGCCTGTCTCCAAGAATGTGTAATCATTCATCTTTTCGCTCTAAAATGAAGCATATGTTTTAACTGGGCTACTTACAGGAAGTCTGTATCCACGCTTTTACAGGGCCTGATTATAAAGACAGTTTTGTTTTTACATGACGATTAGCCCAGCCCCAAGTACAACCCTCCTTAGGCTCTTTTTCTGCAAAATCCTTGGCAGGTGACAGTTGACGTATTCTTTTCATTCCGGGTATAACTTGAGGAAATATACAATATTACAGAATAATAGTAACAGTCGATAACTGGCGCTTCTGGCAATACAGACTTTATCAGGGACAAGATAAACCCATCGGTACAAAAAGATAAGTTACTAACTAATTCATAGAAGTTTAGAACTTGAAAAGCTATACACAATTGCTATAAGTTATCCAACACATGAATGTTGCGTGAGAGCATACCAAGCTACGACCACTACACGTGAGGCTTGGGGGGGGGGGGGGGGGGGGGACACACTAGAGATAGATAGGACACACCTTCAGAAAGTGGACCAGTAATACAACCAGACTTGCGCTGGGCTGAAATCCACGAGGTCTAAAGCGATTCCGGAAGCAGAGTAATGCATTGCGAATAACGGTATAAAGGAGGACTACAGTGCAGGTTTAAAGTCATGACAAGAACTTATTCATTTGATCAAATGAGAATAAATGGAGAAAATCAGTTGCGCTCTATGTTCCAGGGGGAGCCATGTGGCTTGAGCCAAGTCAAGATCTGGACGCATAGAACACTTCAGCTGCAAGAAATGGAATTAAAAATATAATTTGGGGTTCAATGAACAATTAAGGTACGATATCAGCTACAGACATTCCTTGTAGGTTACCCATAACAAAAGGAAAAATACCTTTCTGGACGCGATACAAGGCGTGGAAGAGGATAACAACTTTATAAGTGATAACATCTTAATACGGACTGGAAACAACTCTATAACTGGGAGGATAACATGAAGAGATGGGCCGGAATGCGCCTTCCAGCTTCGAATATCTGTCGCAACGAATCTTTGATGTCAAGATATAATGTGCATATTATTATTTATGTAAGTGTATGTGTGTGTACTGTGTGAGCGTATATATATATATATATACACACACATATACATGCACATATATATATACACACACACGAGGCGTGTTCAAATTACCCGGACTCGGGGATCAAGATGCTGAGCAGCGCAAGAGCTACAGTGGTCAGCGATACATAGCTGACTGCTAGTGTCAGAGCCAGCGAACCATAGCTGCCAAGACCCTTTTACACCTCCACGCGGTGATCCTGGATAACAGGCTGCATCAGGGCAGACTGGCTAAGGAGAAGGGATCGAAGAGGGTATGCTAACCCGGTACTCAAAAAATGCTTGCTGAAGTCGGATGTGTTGGACCGGAAGGTGCAAATATCGCAGCCAAGCTGTAAACTACGACACAACGCATTCCGTTCTCTGGACTACATTCTGCGACTTAAGCTCTTTCAGTGTTTTGTAGTGGGAGATTGAGAACGAACGAAGAAGAAGAAGAAGAAGAAGAAACCCGACTCGGTAGCTTTATTACAAACATCATATTAAAGTTACCTCATCTGGTGGGACATAATTAAATATAGCAATTGTTATGCAGCGAACATGCCTCAGGGTTAGTTAGAAAAAAATCGCAATCGGCTATCACACACGCATCCCACTGGTTTGGGTAGACGCTGGATGCCGTCAGAAAAAAAAAATACTTTCGTTCCTATTTGAACCACTTAGTCATCACATTTTTTTAAGGGTCCCAACTAATGGAAGGCACAAGGGGACATATCGGGTCTATAGGATGGGTATAGCAGTACTTCTCACCTTTTCTGTGCTTACGCTTTCTGGACATTTTTCGCGACATGCGGACGAGTATTGTCGTACAACAGAATCACGCCACGTGAAAGAATGCCGGGTCGTTCATTCTTGATTGCTGTATGCAGCTTGTCTAGTGTGTCCTTGTAGCGGATGGCATTGATGTTCACGCCAGGCTCTTAAAAGTCTACCAACAAAAGTCCCTCATGGTCAAATATCCCTGTTAGCATAACCTTACCAGCGGAAATGTGTGACTTGAATTTTTTTGGTTTCGGTGATCTGGGATGTTTCCATTGCATGCTAGCAGTTTTGCTGCTCGGCTCAAAGTGGTGGTACCACAATTCATCGCCTGCCCCTAAGCGTATAGAAATTAATCCCCCTCTTCTTCGTATCGCAGCAAGTGGTTCAAACTCCATCCCATGCGTTCTTCCTTACAGTGGTTGGCCAGCAACCGAGGTACCCATTATGAACACACCTTCCTTCTTCTTCTTCTTCTTCTTCTTCGTTCGCAGTCAGACAGTAACTATTATTTTTTCGAAAAAAGCAGCGGTCATCCTGAGGCTGTCGCCACTGCCATAGAGCTTTTCTTGCAGTTCCACTGGTGATGGCCACATCTGCTCTCTCTGATCCTCGTATGTCGGGCAGTTCTGCAGCAGATGTTCAGCGGTCATTTTACCAGTACCGCACCGGCATTCGTCGGTACCACCTATCTTCAATTTGTTGAATAGGGAACACACCTTCCGATACTTCAGTTTCTTGCTAACCACCATTTGAACTGCACTTAGCGACACAGCGAATTCCTTTGCTAGCGAACGTAAGCTCCGGTATATATATATATATATATATATATATATATATATATATATATATATATATATATATATATATATATATATATACACGCACACACACGCACATATACACACAACTCCAAATAATTAAAGTCCGCGCGCTCGTGTGTTGGAAAATGGACACGCCCAGAACGTTTGACGGGACAAACGGTGTCAAACAGATTTGTGTTCCAGCCCCAACCTTGTTCAGCATGATGATCTCAGCCACGATGACTAACAGCCAAATCCGGCATAACCAATACTTACCTCATGGACGACAAGCTCTTAAATGCTCTCAGAATGTGGGCAAAGACCAGAGTAGCAGGCGACACTATTCGTGAACTTGTATTTGCAGACGACTGTGTCCTGGATAGCAATTCAGACTGGAAAAGTCAGATTGATATGAACCAGTTCTTTGCTGTATGTGACAATTTCGAACGAAGCATAAACGTCAAATAAATACTTGAAGTTATCTACCAATTAGCTCCCAGTGCAAGATACACATAGCCAAAATCACAGTAAATTGACAGATCATGTAAGATGTGAACAAGCTTACATATCTGATTAGCTGTACGCTGTGGAGAATCGTGAATCTGGACGACCTGGTAACACAGATTTATGAAGTCAGAACAGTCTTCGGTAGAATGCGCGAGACAGTACATTAGAGCCGAGGTATTAGAATTAATACGAAGCTCAAGGTCTACCGAGCTGCCATACACTAAACCATGTTATACGCATGCGACAGTTGTACTGTATATGCCCGACACGCCAGAAGACTAAACCACTTTCACACATCCCTCTCGGGGCGCATACTCAGCATATGTTGGCACGACCGTGTCGCCGACACTGAGGTTCTGACGAGAGCAGACATGCCAAACATCCATGCATCGCTGCAGACGGCGCAACTGAGATTGGTTGGGCAACGTGTACACATGCAAGACATGAAACACTCGAAGAGACTGGTGAAAAAGAAGTCCATAAAAAAAGCGTTTCATGACAGTTTGGAGGAGACTCTTGAAATTTTCCGATATAGATGAAGACAGGTGGGACCGCGTCGCGGAAAACAAATCGTTCTGTAAAATACAGTTTACGTTGGCTTTGTTGGCAGACTCGCTGTCTGCAGAATGCGTTCCCCAGATGTCTGATCCAGAAGGAAAGAGCAAGAAGGCTACTCTCACAGGCCGCAGATCTAGTTGCCGAACCATGTACTAGAACACTCCGTGCCCATATGGGACTGATACGCATCAAGATGTCCAAGGGGCAGAAAAATGACAGCCAGGGCAAAAAAGATGACAGCCAGGGCAGAAACATGACAGCCAGGACTGAAACATGACAGCCAGGGCAGAAACATGACAGCCAGGGCAGAAATATGACAACCAGGGCAGAAATATGATAGACAGGGTAGAAACATGACAACCAGGGCAGAAATATGACAGCCAGGACTGAAACATGACAGCCAGGGCAGAAACATGACAGCCAGGGCTGAAATATGACAGCCAGGGCGGCAACCAAAACAAAACACATACAAGGATAATGTCGTTGATAGAAAGTTATTATATAATACTCAAAGTAATTAAATGGCCAATGACCAAATCTCAGCATATTATTAATGAATATTTTGAAAATCTTACTCATTTGCAGCAATAATTTGTTTCCGAACTGATCTGAAAAATAAAATTGCCGTTCTATTATTTTTAGTAGTAAAGATATACAAGGGCCTTGTCATAAGTCTTTACCCTGACTATGAAGGAGTAAGAGTAGAATGCTGAAATTTGGCACAGGTGTAGCTCATTCGCGTTGTACTGGACTTGAGAAGTATGACTTTCCTTCCTTGACGGGTTTATCCGGTATGGTGCATGACGCAAAACACCTTATTGACCGGATCTGCTACTCTAACGGTTTGTCAGAACAATGGAGAAATCAGAGGCCAGAACTGTGATAAAATTCTTGATGTTGCAGGTAAAAACACCTACAGAGATACACAAGAGAACGGAACCAGTGTTTGAGGAATTCTGTTTTTCGTTTGCTTCTGTAAAAATTCTGATGTAGGCAGTTTAAGTAAATGTGGCCGTTCCCATGTTGCTGATCTTCCAAGATCAGGAAGACCATCCTCAGAGTGTAGCTGCAAGAGTGAAGAAAATCATTGACCAATATAGGAAAATGACAATTGCAGAGATATCTAGGTCAGCAAAACTGAATGAAAGTACAGGTATTAGAATTTTACACAACAGACTGAACATGAGAAAAGTGTGTGCCCGCTGGGTCCCGCGTCTGCTGACACGTGAACAGAAACAAACGAGGGTTGATTGCTGTGGCCAGTTGCTCAACATATGTCGGTCGAAAAACATGTTGCCGACAATGGTAACAGTATATACGACTTAGGTTCACCATTATGTCCTAGAATCACACATTTCCAGCACGCAGTGGAAAACCCCGGGCTCACCAACACATGTCGAGCCAAGAGCACATACATCTGCAAGAAAAGTGATGCTGGCTGTTTTTTGGGACGTCAAAGGTGTCATTTTGAAAGATTATCTGCCTCATGGCAACACTGTTAAATGGGCATTATTATGCAGATCTCCTTACCAAACTAAGAAAGACTGTGACCAGAAAACGAGGGATAGCGCGCACTCAAATTATTTCCTTGATTCAAGACATAGCCCTCTCTTAAAGCAAGGCTTGTGGTGCAAACAGCCAACCATTTGAATATTGAAATTCTTTCACACCCACCATATTCTCCGGATTTAGTTCCCAAAACTTAAAAAAACAGCTGAAAGGAAATCATTTTTACGAAGTGACGAAGATGTCATATTGGATTGTGATAGCTGGTTTAGTCCGAAAAATATGGTACGCTATTATGAAGGTCTTTTCAAGGTCACGTAGAGATGGCAGAAATGTATACATTCAGGTGGTGGCTACATTGAGAGGGAATAAACACTGTGCCAAATTTCAACGTTCTCGTCATGGTCAGTGTAAAGACTTATAATTGTGTTCAAGGTGGCCCGATCAACTGCTTTCTACTAGTAAATAAAGCAGAAAAATAGTGCTCGTCATTGACCGATCACTCTACCTTGGCAACTCAATTACTCTGTACTGTATACATGAGATACACGTGTTGCGAACTGTTGCTTTCGCTACGCCCAGTTACGCCCGCTGCATACATGCGCTTCGATCGGCATTTCTGAACTCTATTAAAACCTTATGTGACTTTTTTGGGACCGGTCGTTGTCCGAAGATATATTTTGCGGTGGTTAACTATATGTGTTGTTAGCGATGATGACATGTTTTCCAACTCACAATGCGTGTCTCTAGATCGTTGACACATTGTATCTGACATTGTCTCTGACATTGTATCTGACATTGTCTCTCCTACTATAGATTAGTTGCATGACCTACACATGAAGATAACAATGATAGGATGGAATCCAACCGGAAAAAAAATATAAAGATGACACATACACAAGGCAGCGTCAAACGCTAAGTCTGAGCGCAAATATTTGGCGGCAGAGAATCCCGTGAGAGCTGACCACGTGATGGTGTGCAAATTTAGGTTTGCCGGAAACACGACGGAGATAACTTGAACAGGAAATGGGCAAACAAGTATACCCGCGAACGCGCGCGCTGTCATTCACTAACAAAGAGTAGGGACCCTATCACAGACCAGAGCAGGTTTTCTAGGGAATGAACCCAATACGTCGCAACGACCAGGCACGGAATGAAATATCTGGTTATGAATCGTCTTCTGTGGGGATCGGACATTACAGCATCTGGTGTTCGTTCCATTTTCACGGAGTGGGCTCTAGTGCCAGTCCCAGGGGGTATCTGGTCAAGGAGCATTTGACTGACCTATATAGCCCGTCCTGATTTTATCCTCGGCTCTTGGGCTCAAGACAACCAGGTTCCACGGTCCATGTTCAAATTGTGACTGTCATGCCAGGAAAAAAAATGTAGGTTATTGCAGTGTTAAATGAGCACCTTAAGTGAGCACGGAAAGCCAGTGGATGGGCAAGGTGAAGGACGAGAGAGTGGAAATAAGGGGATATGTGTGTGCAAAGGCGGGGGGGCGAGGTGGGTATACATTTCCTAATCAAAAAATAATAAATTAAGACAGATTAGATATAATATACTACAAGAATAAGTATTCATCTTCTTCTCGTCTGCCATGTATGCTTTTTAATTATGTCTACACGTTAAGTCCAATCACATTTCTGGATACCCAAACCTCTTGAAAGTTGAAGGTAGAGCAGGAGAAGTGAGTTTCTGGCTAGCCAATCCTCTTGAAAGTTGAAGGTATAGCAGGAGAAGTGAGTTTCTGGCTAGCCAATCCTCTTGAAAGTTGAAGGTATAGCCAGAGAAGTGAGTTTCTGGCTAGCCAATCCTCTTGAAAGTTGAAGGTATGGCAGGAGAAGTGAGTTTCTGGCTAGCCAATCCTCTTGAAAGTTGAAGGTATAGCCAGAGAAGTGAGTCAATCATAAAAACCGTTCAGCTCACTGTGGAGCATAGGTTCTCAACAAATACACACCAGGTCCTCAAACATTGACAGGCTGTTATCTATTTAAACTGTTTCTACACGATGAAGCAGCTAGTCCCATGCCCAACTCTCTTTAGTCGGCACTTGCAAAATGTCTGGCATGTTAAGGATGTACTATTTATAACATGTCTTTCATGCCCTGGCAACACTCGGCTGGTATCTTCTGTCGGACTGCCGTAAGATTTGGCTAGCCACATATCCAAACGTTCACAAAATACCACAATCCAGTTTCCTGCTTATCACCCTTGGCTTGACTCAATGAGATGATTTTTCCTTTACCATGTAGGACAATTAAGCCAGCAGAAACTCAATGTGCCCATTCGAAATGTGGGGATATTGCAGTCTTACTGGAAATAAAGGAGAAGATGAAGAATAAGAAGAAGAGGTAGACGAAAATAGAAAGAAGAAAAGAAAGAAGAAGAAGAACAAGAAAAAGAAGTCGAAGAAGAAGAAGAAAAGGAAAAAGAAAAAGAAGAAGACGAAAATAGAAAGTAGATAAGAAAGAAGATGAAGAAGAGGAACAAGAAGAAGAAGAAGAAGCAGAAGATTCTCATCGATTTCCAAGCTCTGCAGTCTGTAAATGGCTGATTTATGTATTGAGGTGTAATTATATAACAGTGAGTCATTGACATACTTTAAACTATTACACCTACTTATCTGTAGTGTACCCACAATTGGTGCTTGTGAAGCCAGGTCCTCTCTCCGTCGTTGTCCTAAACCCCGGCATTACTTGGGCAGTAGATGCCCACTAGCCCGTGCTGATTTGAGGCCTCTTTGGTTGTCATCTATTCCTGCCGTACCCAGCCCTTTCGTACCTTCCGACGTAAGGAATGAATGTATGTCACAATATGACTGTCCCTACTAAAGTCGTATCAGATAGCCATCACAGGGCTGTCACAGCTCCCATCTCCATTCTCGTACTAGAGGTTGCTGTCATGCATGACCCCTTCTGCTCGGAAACATCCTCACATCCAAACCTACCATGCACCAGTTTTATGTAGTTAACTTCAAATAACTTGTGTACAAATATGTGTTTCTGAATTGGGAGAATGTACAAAGGTTGCTTTTCAGCCTTGGCCTATATCTGGCCTAATGTCAGCCTGGACTTATTTGTCTGTATGTGTCCGGATCACAGAAGGACAGATAATAGGATAGAACCAGCAGATGATCAAATCATTCTCGACAGTCATCGCCATGGAAACCCCAGGGGGACTCAATTTGGCAAAAGCGCGGAACTAGCAATAGTCGATCACGTGACTGGTTTATCCAATCAGACTACCGGAACAATAAATCGCTCGTTTCCGTAGATTAAACGGGCATGGCAAAGAGTTCAATTTAAAGTCGTATCGATTCTCGAAAATGAAGATTGTATGTAAGATGTGAAACCTGGCGAGTTATGGGGTGACTCACTAAGTAGAGGAACACGCACGAAACTCTGGCAGAGAAGACTAACCAAGTAATGTTAAATGTTTGGATTATAAATAACCAGTAAGATTTTAGAGTAAATTATTGAAATATTATTTGTTATAGGGATTGGAAATAATAGAACACCCATTCGGAATAATTGACCGACTCATCGTGGCGGTATCGCCAAGTAGGTGTGTGTGTCTGTGTGCTTGTTTATGAATTTGTGAATGTGTGTTTGCATGATACTTATGTCTACTATGTATCGGTTGCTGATAACAACACGAACTTAGATATGTGTGTGTTTGCGCTCGCGCGAGAGCACGGGCGTATGTGTTTATATAAGTAACCACTGTTATCATGTTTTGTTTCACCATTCAGACGATATCAACAGAAAACTCCAAGTCACAAGATATGACCCAAAGCAGGTCATCAGTAACACACTACCACAACATACATAGTAAATATAAGACTGAACCAAGGTCACACAAGGGAAAAGAAATTCTTAAACAGCCCCAAAACACTGTGGTTGAAAGTGTCATATCTTTGTCACAAAGAAAAAAAAACTCAACAAAACAAAAAACAATGATTTGTTCCGTTAATTTGTGTGTGCCTATGTCGTCTTATGTCTGTATTAGGTTTGTTTTTCAAACAATCACACACTCATTGAAACCATGTGATCATTATTTGATGATGTGATCCCTCATTAAAGTTCCACACACATTGGTTGTCCACGATGAAGAGGATAGACATGCTGTGATATAACCAACACTGATCGTTGGTGTTTCACCTTCAAACGGCAAGACCCGCTACACAAATAAAGTGGAATCAAGTTGATAAAGAGAAAGAAAGGTCATTTCTTAATGATTTCAAGGGAGCGAGATCTCTTGTAAGGTTTGAAGCCGGAAAGTTGGGTGGAAGTTAACATTCCTGTAGTGATTAGGAGCAAGTTACCGATATTCACCTAGTGAGGACTTTGATAACGTCTGAGGATTGAGGATACAATAAAAAGATCTCGCGAGGACTGCAGATAATGTATGAAGAGTTTATGAGGATTGCAGATATATGATCGCTGTCCTTCATTTTCAATCTAGCGTTTGACTCTACCAGTCCCGAAGACAGACACTATGTAGATACGTTGACCATTTGTTCCTTATATGTTAATTTGCTAGTTCAGCTTTGTTGTTATTTGTTATCATTGAAGAAGGCCTATTGGTCGTAACGTAGGTTTTGTTTGTGTTGTCGTCTCGGTGAGGTATCTGAACATTCCCATTTAAAAAAATGTTGATTAAACTTAACTTTAATCACATTTTTTCATTTACTTTAATTTATTTTGTCCCGGGATAAGTTTATAAAACGATGTTGTGAGGATTGGGGGACATGGTAAAACGATGATGTGAGGATTGGGGACATGGTACCGAGAATTTGCGAGGATTGGGGACATGGTAAAACGATGCTGTGAGGATTGGGGGATATGGTAAAACGATGTTGTGAGGATTGGGGACATGGTGAAACGATGTTGTGAGGATTGGGAACATGGTGAAACGATGTTGTGAGGATTGGGGACATAGTAAAACGATGTTGTGAGGTTTGGGGGACATGGTAAAACGATGTTGTGAGGATTGGGGACATGGTAAAACGATGTTGTGAGAATTGGGGACATGGTAAAACGATGATGTGAGAATTGGGGACATTGTAAAACAATGTTGTGAGAATTGGGGACATGGTGAAACATTGTTGTGAGGATTGGGGGACATAGTGAAACATTGTTATGTAGATTGTGGTCATTGTAAAACGATGTTGTGAGGATTGGGGGACATGGTGAAACGATGTTGTGAGGATTGGGGACATGGTAAAACGATGTTGTGAGAATTGGAGACATAGTAAAACGATGTTGTGAGGTTTGGGGGACATTGTAAAACGATGTTATGAGGATTGGGGACAATGTAAAACGATGTTGTGATGATTGGGGGACATGGTAAAACGATGTTGTGAGATTTGGAGACATTGTAAAACGATGTTATGAGGATTGGGGACAATGTAAAACGATGTTGTGATGATTGGGGACATTGTAGAACGATGTTTTGAGGATTGGGGACAATGTAAAACGATGTTGTGAGGATTAGGGACATTGCGAAACGATGTTGTGAAAATTGCGGACAAGGTACCGAGAATTTGTGAGGATTGTGGACAAGGTACCGAGAATTTGTGAGGATTGTGGACAAAAAAACCGAGAATTTGTGAGGATTGTGGACAAAAAAAACCGACAATTTGTGAGGATTGGGGACAAAAACCTAGAATTTGTGAGGATTAGGGACAAGGTATCGAGAATTTGTGAGGATTGAGGACAAAAAAAACCGAGAATTTGTGAAGATTGGGGACAAGGTACCGAGAATTTGTGAGGATTGTGTATATACTCGTAATTCTGAGAGAGTAATCATTTTTGTATTATATATTATATAAACGATGCTGAAATAAGTATTTAAATTTTAAATATGTAAGGATATAGGTCATTTTGTGAAGTGTGAGTAATAAGTCAGAGAGAGAGAGAGAGAGAGGGAGAGGGAGAGAGAGAGAAAGTGCACACAGTCTGAGACAGACAGGCAGACAGATAGACAGAAAGAAAAACAGGCAGGCAGTCAGAAAAACAGAAAGAAAAGACAAATATATATATATATATATATATATATATATATGTATATATATATATATATATATATATATATATATATATATATATATATATATATATATATATATAATATATATAGTGCTTAATTTGTCTGGCTTCCGAGAAAGAAGCTCTTTTCTTTACACTGGGAAGAGCCTGGCATCCACAAACATTGTGCTCAACAGTTTCATAGGGATGTATGCACAGTCGGCACTCTGGAGTATGTTCTGGTTGGATTATGTTCACAGTCGGCACTCTGGAGTATGTTCTGGTTGGATTATGTTCACAGTCGGTACTCTGGAGTATGTTCTGGTTGGATTATGTTCACAGTCGGCAATCTGGAGTATGTTTTGGTTGGATTATGTTCACAGCCGGCACTCTGGAGTATGTTCTGGTTGGATTATGTTCACAGTCGGCAATCTGGAGTATGTTCTGGTTGGATTATGTTCACAGTCGGCACTCTGGAGTATGTTCTGGTTGGATTATGTTCACAGTCGGCACTCTGGAGTATGTTCTGGTTGGATTATGTTCACAGTCGGTACTCTGGAGTATGTTGTGGTTGGATTATGTTCACAGTCGGCAATCTGGAGTATGTTTTGGTTGGATTATGTTCACAGCCGGCACTCTGGAGTATGTTCTGGTTGGATTATGTTCACAGTCGGCAATCTGGAGTATGTTCTGGTTGGATTATGTTCACAGTCGGCACTCTGGAGTATGTTCTGGTTGGATTATGTTCACAGTCGGCACTCTGGAGTATGTTCTGGTTGGATTATGTTCACAGTCGGCACTCTGGAGTATGTTCTGGTTGGATTATATTCACAGTCGGTACTCTGGAGTATGTTCTGGTTGGATTATGTTCACAGCCGGCACTCTGGAGTATGTTTTGGTTGGATTATGTTCACAGCCGGCACTCTGGAGCATGTTCTGGTTGGATTATGTGCACAGCCGGCACTGTGGAGTATGTTCTGGTTGGATTATGTTTACAGCCGGTACTCTGGAGTATGTTCTGGTTGGATTATGTTCAAGTGACTGTTAAGTTTTAAGTGTTGAGTGCAAAGTCGGAGACGTGCTTTGTTTCTTATTTTCAGTAGGCTGATGGTGTCCTTGGGATTTGGGATGGCCATATGTTTGTAGATTTTTCTAACAGTATTTCCCAATGCCAAACTATTCAGTCAAGCCTCTTTGTGTGGCAGTGTATCTACCTTTCTTCCCCATCAAAGCTATACTGGTCAATATGCCAATATTTATATGTAAAAGTGTACTTAACTATATCATATTCTATCAAAGATATCCTGGTCACTCAGACCAACATTTATCTGTGTCAAAGAAAGTTATTTCTTAAGAGTTTACTGACTTACACCATAAACTAAATGACGTTACAGTTGAACACAGAAAACACTAAAGCTATCGTTAACCAATGAAACAATACAATATCGTTTACTTTCATGAAAAATTGTTACATAATTTCAAACAAACGAAAGGACTACTAAACTAAATAAAAATAATATATTTACTAAACTAACACAGAAGATACAAGCAAGGAATGTTGATGCTACTTCTGTAAACTACTTTACACCCAGATTCTATGTCTCATATGAAATAACAGGAATCCTGAACGTAGTCTAATTCAATAGTATTACAAATCAGTGGTTCTATCTAAGGTCTCCTGACGTCCTCCAGAAATTTTCCAGATAGTCTCCAGATTGTCTCTAGATAGTCTCCAGACAGTCTCCAGATAGTCTCCAGATAGTCTCCAGATAGTCTATGTTGGTGATGATCTGCCGTTCGTGTCAGGGTTGTTGCTTTAGGATGTCAAGCATACAAACATGGTTTAACAAATGAGCTATGTTTAACTTACAACTGTCAGCAGTTCTCAATTGTTTGAGACATGCCGCTTTGGTGCCCATGTTATACTTGTATCGAGAACAATTTCGTTCTCTGAGGGCTCATGTAATGCACCTCTCTAACCGAACTCTTGTACCCCTGGGAACGCAGTCCCTGGGATTAGCGAAATCCTTAATCGTGCCACTGTGGTCGTAGAAGGGCCACCATTCATCCAACAGACACCAAATGAAATGGTCCTTTGGAGAACAGTCGGACTGCCTTCTAGATGATCTCAGTTTGTACTGAGACAAATCTTCTCGCCCGATGTGATCAGATCTCTATCTCATATGATTTACAGGATGTCTACCAGTCTCACCAATGAGCACAAGTACAAGGCTCTAGGTGTATGATGAGAAAACCACTCCGTAAACGCCCTCTCTCCAAATCTGCCAATTCTATTTCTAGATTGTTTTTTATAGGCTCAATGAAACAAACATGGTTGTCTCCTAGTCCTCCCCAGTTGGCTGGTCAGCTATCACTCTAATTTTGTCCAACCCAATCTAGAATCCAATTGGCTGCAATATCTTTAGGCTATTCTCACTTTAAATGATACAGCCTGCTGCGTGCGTAACTTTCGTCAATCTAAAACCTCTAGCAGAACTGAGATCTGACACCAGAATTGATCAAACTGATGCCCACCCAAAAAACTAGCCAAGTTTTCTAGTCGCACTAAATTCTCATCTGACACTTTGGTCCGCGCAGGGATCAGGGTTTGACTTGCACCCCCCCCCTTCCCTTCCCCCCCCCTCACAACCCCCCCCCCCCCCCCCCCCATTTAACTACTATTCAGGCAACGTTCGATTCTTAGTGAACGCAGTCGCCATACCAATCTGTCCTGTCCTAAACGTACATGCTCCACAGGGAACCGTCCCATTTGGTTGCAGTTTTCAGTAGTGGTTTGACTGACTGTATGGTTGTTGGTGTGTATTGTTGTTCTTGACTTGCTACCTTCTTAGCCAGTCGGTCTGCCTTGACGTTGCCAGGTGTATTTAAGTGACCAAGGATCCACTGCATAACTATTCTGACTTCATGGGATATGAGAAGTTGGATGGCATCTAGGGATATTGGATAAGGCTTACAATAGCCACTATTTTCTAGAGCTTGAAGAGTAGATATTGAGTCTGTAAAGATTACGATGCTTTAGGCTGTTGGTGGAAAAGCATCAAATATAGTCCTCAGGTGGTACAGAGCTACCTCTAGTGCTGTTATTTCTGCCTCATAGTTTGAACATGTCTCCCCACAGGCATCAAATAGCTCATCATATGTTCTGTCTGGATACTCAATGTTGACTCCATATCCCGCTTTAATTGTGGCCTTAAAAGCAGATCCATCAGTACAGACATGTATCCATTCTTCTAGGTAGACATGTATCCATTCTTCTAGGTAGACATGTATCCATTCTTCTAGGTAGACATGTATCCATTCTTCTAGGTAGACATGTATCCATTCTTCTAGGTAGACATGTATCCATTCTTCTAGGTAGACATGTATCCATTCTTCTAGGTAGACATGTATCCATTCTTCTAGGTAGACATGTATCCATTCTTCTAGGTAGACATGTATTCATTCTTCTAGGTAGACATGTATCCATTCTTCTAGGTAGACATGTATCCATTCTTCTAGGTAGACATGTATCCATTCTTCTAGGTAGACATGTATCCATTCTTCTAGGTAGATCTTAATCGCTCCCTGTGAAGCTCTCAAATAATTGACCGGATCAGAACTTATTGTTGTATTATCTGTTAGTTTTATTTGAATTTCTGACATTTTTAGACCTTTGTGTGATGTTAAATTTCTTGTTACTCTCTCTTGTTGTTTTTCTAGGAGGTAATATATGTCTTTAATCTCGCTGAAGTGGTGGAGGAGTGACTTTGTTTTATTTTTTGCTTTTTTTGCAATTTTTCTACACGATGTTATTGGGGGTGGTCTTTGGTCATTCTTTTTGCTCCTCTCATAAGTTTCCATCTCGGCCATGTCTCTTCGCATCTCAAGGGTTCCACATTCCCATGAATTTCACACGCAGCAGTGGATGTTGACCCCATTGCTCTACTAAAAAGACATAGGACATTGCTATGCAATCTGTATATGGATTCTACATTAGTCTGGGAACATGTTGTAAGGATTGCAGCTATTGTATTTTAAAGCAGAGCGTACATAAACAAGATACAAACCTCTCAGAGTGTCCTTGTCTGATCCCCATGCTGTGTCAGCAAACCTCTTCAGGTAAGAGAACAGAATTATATGAGAAGAATACATCAACGAACTTCTCAAACCGGTCAAAGAATATTTAAAAACAATTTGGCCATGTTTATAATGAAAGAGAAGAACCAACATGCATGAATAGAAGGTACAACTGTCATTAAAACAAGTTCACGAAAAATAGAATAAAAACAAAGCCATCATGGAAATCTAGCTACGTGACACACATTATGGGCTTAGAACTAATAGAGACTGCAAGGACACAGCTTGAGCTGCGACAGATTGCAAATAAAGTATGCAATACAATGCAAAGTACAGCATTGTATTTTTGTTGATCTTGCTAAAGCTTTCCATCGACTCAACAGAAACAAATTACAGATAATTCTTGAATAATAAAGAGTACATGGGCAGCTTCTTGACAACATACAAGAAATGTATAAAAATAGTCACAGAAGCTACTATAGCATCGTATCAACACACAACTGGTGTGCTGGTAACAACATGTTTGTGACAGGTATATGAACTCTATTCTTTATCGATCAACGTTTATATGGACAAGATAAAATCCCAAGTAAACGCTGAACCTATCGCATTTAATGAACTCCTCTTTTTGTAGATGATCAAAGTATTATACATCCAAAGGAAAACATCCATCAAGAGAATATGAATGCCTGAAATTACATATTTGGCAAGTATAATATAGCAACACAAACAGAGCTAACGAAAGTCAACAAAACAGAAATGTCACTGCAAATGAAGGTTTAAAAAAAAGGCAATTTAATCGAGATATATAATTATATCTTAGTAACTTGTTCACAGACGGCGGTAGAAGTAACAAGGAAAAACATGCAAGAAATAAAAAAGCGAAAGCCACATACAAGCTTGCCTTACCACTAAGGCATCAAACATTCAAATAAATGCAAAAATCTCAACGATCAACTGGATATTCATGTCAACTCTCTGATATCAGTGTAAGATATGGACACATACCATCTTCTTCTTGCCTTTCTTCTTCGTCGTTCTTTCTCAAACTCCCGCTACCAAGCATGGAAAGAGCTTTACAAAATGCAGGATTTAGTCCGGAGAACAGAATGTGTTGCGTCATAGTTTACAGGTTGACTGCAATATTTGCACCTTTCGTTCCAACACATCCGTCTTCAGCTGGAGAAGACAAACCAAGCCACAAAAACGAACAATTAAATGTCAAATAGATGTTTGTGGACAGCTGTCAGGATCAGGGTCACTGGAAGGGAAAGAGAGGACAATGAAGATAACTACGGAAAGTAAGAACAATGTTGTGTGTGACATAAAGATCTAGAGAATTCAATGATTTGATCAAATGAAAACTTTATCTCCCCATCTTCCCGCAGCTCGAGCCTCTCACACTATTCAGCAGGGTTTCAGAGCAAGAAAAAGACCAAGCAACAGATAGATTGAAGGTGTTAAAGAAACACTACATAGGTTTGTCCACTTGTCCTATAAGTGTGCTATAAGTGTGCTATAGCTTGGAAACTTAAGCTGTCTCTCTTGGGTCAAGTTTGTTGCATACGTGTTGCTGTGTGATTTCTCTTTTGTCATTTATCCATCTGTCATGTAACCTGTCTCGTGCCTTGTATCCATATCTTAAGCTGTCTTTCTTAGGTCAACTGTGTTACTGAGTGATTTCTCTTATTCCATTTATTCGTCTGGTACGCGACCTTTCTCCTGCCTTGTAGCCAGATCCTCTTGCGTTGTAAGCGTGCAGCGATACGTTGCCAGGTTGCATTCCAATGAGATTCGCAAACAACCACATTGTCTGCCTTAAATTGTATTTGCAGAAGAGGTATATGTATTCTATCTAGTATTATTATTTCTCATGTTATCTCATTTAGTGACAACAGTGACATTTCTTAAAATTTATTTTAATAGTTGTAACTTTAGTTTGCTATGGTATTGTTAAGAACCAAGTACCACTCAGTTGGTATATGTTTATCAGGTGTTTTTTGGCAGGCTGGTGTCCTGATGTTTAAGTAATATTGGCAGTTGATAAGAGATTTTATGACATCGGGTTTCAAAGGAAAGGTCACATAGATGGTGCGTGAAAGACGGTTATACCTAAATTATTGCTGAAGTCGGATGTGTTGGACCGAAAGGTGCAAATATCGCAGTCAAGCTGTAAACTATGACACAACGCATTCCGTTCTCTGGACTACATTCTGCTACTTAGGCCTGTGTCAGGGTTTGGTAGCAGGAGATTGAGAACGAACGAAGCGAAGCCATACCTAAATAAGTAAATGTAAAATCCAGTTTCCATTTTATCCTTTCATCTTTGGAGACCTCAATTACTCTAGGAGAACGCACCGGGGTTTTTAGCCAGTTTCCAAGCCCAGACCAACGTGTGACACCCGAACACTTTCTGGAACCCACTCAAGCCACACCCGACGTGAAATAAGGGCCGTCCCGCTCTGGAGGTTCGATTTATCTCAGGGTGCTACTGTCGGCGTGTTAGACATATTTATCTTATAGGTTGTCCGCACGACGGGACAACTTTGTTGTAATATGGAAGTTCACTTCTGCCGTATGTTACTATTCGCATCCGGCCATACGGCTATAAGCGAAGCTTATAATGCTCGCAACAGGAGAAGACAGGGCATGCGACAGCATCCGAGGAGTGGGATCCTTGACAATTGTGATTACCCAGCAATAACCACTTTCACGCCAACGTTGAGTACTATGACCTACACTGATTATTATGAGAAATAAATCATGAATGAGGCCACATGCTCTACCGCATCGGACATAATGGCAAACTGAGAAACGATGCCCTACTCTCAATACAAAATCCAGTACAGGTGCTGTTGTAAGGGTGTACTTTCGTTTGTCACAGTCCGAGATTACTTCTTCATAAATGGAATTACATCAGGCCAGCCCTGCTAGCAGATTAAGTGGGGAGGAAGACTAGCGTCTGACCAGACAAAATATACTGATCAGACATGTTAGTCATGGTCATGCAAAACATACTGGTCAGACATTTTAGTCAGGGTCAGGCAAAACATACTGATCAGACATGTTAGTCAGGGTCAGGCAAAATATACTGATCAGACATGTTAGTCAGGGTCAGGCAAAACATACTGGCCAAGACCCTCACCTCGGCTTCCTAGTAGCCCTCCCTGGAAACAGACTGTTTTCATGGCAGCCTGGCTAACGGGCTGAGGGATAAACGTGATACCCGTATTAGTGAGCGACACACAGATAAAGCCAAGCGTAGCACAACCACGGAAGACCCCGATCAACCTTCATCAGTACGCTCGGGATGTGAGGAAAGCTACTGCAACCAGCAAATTAACGTCCTTTCCAGGCTCTCAGATCCAGGTAGAGCTGGCGTCTGATTAATAATAATTTTCAGAGCGCACACAAGAGTAAACATACAACAACAGGTGCTATCTGCGGCGCATGTCAGCAGTACGTTCAATTAGAACTTCAAAACCATTCTAGCATCCGTTCAAGTTTCTGACAGTATATGGGAACATTAGGTGCAGCGAGTTAAGATAGACTTATGCAATATTCTAAAGATCTTCACACCAATGTCGGACAGGTCCTTCTGATATATTGACCTATTCTGCAGCAAACGTTCCCTTTTCGGATGATCTTTTCAGTGGAGGAAAAACAATAGAGCAACTGTAACATGCCATGAATGTTGTGAAATGGGACTAAGCGGGACTGTGGGGGGTTCTTGCAGCAGGATCATCTAAAACAAAGCGTCACGAAAGCGTCAGCTCTATTGGAGGACTTAAATACTTTGATACAAACATTCTGTAACTGTAATGGTGGCTCCAAGCATCTACTCGAGTGAGACAGGACATGATGAGGGTTGTAACGATGGTCGCAACCTCGTTAGAATGATTAAGGTCCATTTTATGCAAGAAGGCCAATGATGAGTTTGGTACTTGGAGGCGGCCATGTGAATGCTGGTACCGAACCTCAACTCTGTATCACGTAAACATTGGCTTAATATCATCTATTTGTCGGCTTTATATCACTGACATGCCGGCTTTATATCACTCAAATGTCGGCTTTATATGACTCAAACGTCGACTTTACATGACTCAAACGTCGGATGTATCACTCAAATGGCGGCTTTATATCCCCCAAACATCGGCTTTATATCACTCAAACGTAGGCTTTATAGAACTCAAATGTCGGTTTTATATAAATGAAATGTCAATTTGATATCAATCTAATGCCGGCATTGTATTGCTGACATTTCAGATGTATATCGTTAAAGTGCGAGCTTTATATCTAACTCACAATATTAGCTTTGTATTGTACTAATATATAGCGCAAATTACAGATACTGAAATGTTAAGACATGTTCACTTTCTTGAAAATGTGATTCTACAATTATATCGAGTTAGTGATAAACGCTATATTGTTTCTGTTTGACTTAATTACAGAAATCTATGTCGATTGTTCTCTTTTCGTATATTTGTTGAAATAGAATCGATCCACTAGACCTGTTCTTGTTATTTGTGTCCGTAAAATTCATTCGAAGAAGTCGCTGCATAGCCTGACTGGAAATTATATGTGGAGACAATGACTGGCGTTTATTGTGTAACACGGTAACCAGGAACAGTAATTACACAGACCATAATGGTGAGTCAGTCACAGATATTAGAGTTTCAGGAAGCCAAAGACATGACTCTCTCAACACTCACGCCGCGTTCACATATTGATCCCAGAGAGAACTCATATTTCCACCAAGACTTAAGGCCACTTCACATCTCACATACCTCACTATCAGCTCGTTCTACCCCTGGGGGTTTCGCCCTTCCTGTAATGTTCGTGTATCAATTTGTTGCTCCATCATGTCTCCATCATCGCTGCCATCTCTGATTTCGCAGAGTCCAACTTCTCACCACGAAAGACTTTCATTTAATTATGAAGCCCGATCATCAATAACGGCGGTTCTCAGCAGCCGATCTCAAATTACACAACAAAATCAGGGCTTTGCTTTTATAAATACAGGTGAAGGAAGTCCCATATCACACACTGCCATCGGGGATAAAGCGTTAGAGATCTTCTTCTTCTGCTTTCGTTCGCTTTAAAATATTGTCTATATCTGCAATGTTGTCTCTTGTATAAACTTCACTGTCTTTTGTAGTTCACACACAGGTCCATAAAGTTTCTCTTCCAGTGTTGTTTCTATGGGCCAGTGAGATTTTCTCTGTATATCATATTCGGGGCAGTTTTGTAGTATGTGCTCTGCTGTCTGGGGCGCCTATCCGCATGTACACATGGCTGAGTTGCCAATCTTCATTTTTGTGTACATGTGGCTGCGGAGTCGGTTGTGTCCTGTTCTAAGGCGCAACCCAACAGTTTGCTCTTGTCTGTTCATGTTATGGTAATCGTCTGGTGTTACTGTTGGTGGCTTTCTGATTGATTTGATCATCCTTATCTTCTTTTGGTATGTAACTGGCACATCCGGTTGCTCGTCTGCAGCACCCTCCTTTGCCAGTCGGTCTGCTCTCTCGTTTCCTGGTATTCCACAATGAGAAGGTATCCACTGCATGACAATCTTGCGCTGGCTGCTCAGTTCAGACAGTAGAGCCTGTAGATCTGGCAGTTTCTCAAATTTAAGTGCTTGGAGTGCTGATTCTGCATCTGTAAGAAATACTACAGGTTGTGGACCGACATTGGTGTTCAACAGTTTCTCAGTTGCGACCTTGATTGCCTGTATTTCTGCATCATATATATGACATAATTTCCCAGTTGGTACTTTGACTGTATCCCTAATGTTGTTTGGGTATTCTATGTATACTCCCGCTCCACCATTCTTTACTGCATTCTGTGCTGACCCATCTGTGTATACTCTGACCCAGAGGTCTTGTGGGTATTCTTCATCCAGGAAATTGAGGATCACTATCCTACGTTGCACACTGTTCTGTTCATCCTTGTCTAATATTCCTTTCACTTTTGTTTGAATGCATACTGATAGTCCGTGCTCCTCTCTCCAAGGGGTTTGTTCTGGCACAGACTTTAGGGGGATGTCAACTTCAGGTAGATCCATAATTTGCCTGCGAAGTCGTTTCGCTTGATGCATAAAACTACTTCTTTTCAGTCTTCCCATTGCTAAGTTTTGAAATCTGTCTTTCATTGGATGGCTCGGCATGCAGTGGAACTTTTCTGCCTGTGTTAATACCTTTGTGTCTATGCGCTCTCTTAGTGCTTGTATCCTTCCCATTTTCTCCATCTCCGCAATAGGTGTTGACTTCATTGCTCCTGTAATGACCCTAAGTGCCTGATTTTGCACCTTATCCACCTCTTTTAGGGTAGTGTTTGCTGCGGGGCACCACGCTGCTGACCAATATTCCAGATGTGGCCGTATACCTTGTTGGTAATCGGGATTTTGCCTTTACTATTAAACGACCAGTGCCCCTTCCTCGTCGACCGGGTTATATTCCTAGTTTCCTTTTGAGGACGTGTCCTATCTGTCTTAGCTTTGGGACGATGAGGCTAACGTCTGATCAGGCAAAAGACATGCAGGGTCAGGAGAAATATACTGGCCAAGACCCTCACCTGACCTCCTCGTTGGTCGTCCTGGAAAGCGGCTGTTGTCGAGGACAACATTCTGGCTAATAAGGTGAGGTTCGACGTGATCCCTGTAGTAGTGAGTGACACGCAGATGAAGCCAAGCATTGTACAACCGCCTGGAGGACACTGTCCACTTCATCAGCACGCTCGGGATGTCAGGAAAGCTACTGCAAGCTGCCATAAGTTCCGTCCTTTTCAAGACCCACAAAAGGGTTACCAACCCATTGTAGGCATTAGAAACAAACCAACCAGCCAACCATTCAACCAACCAACCAACCATCCATCTGGCTTAGCTTTCTCTCGCTAACCTCCAATCGTGCAGGATGACGAAGTGTCCTTTACCACACGTCAGACGTGTCCGCTGTGCGATGATGTCATTATTTGCAGTTGGGATTACGCTTGTGATAGAGACGGTAGCATGACCACTGACACACTGAAGACACAACATAAGAAATAAAAGAGCACTGCAGTGTTATCTCTTTCAGTTCTGTAACTCTTCAATTCGTGACATCGGCCATAACGTCCCTATATAGACAACAGGTTGATGTTGCTGTTGTTGTTGTTGCTGTTGTTGCTGACCATAATGAGTAGGATTACTCTTTTGTGCCCCCTGAAAGGTTAAGTGACGTTCTGTAATAGCTTTCATCACATCCCCGAGCATGCTCATGAAGATGGACCTGGGTCCTCCAGGCGGTTATGCTATTCTTGGCTTCATCTGGGTGTCTCTCACTACTACGGGGATCATATCGATCCTCCATTGTTAATAACCAATACTAAAAGGAGCGTGCTCTGACCATAAATAACACATGCAATCGAAAACATGCATTCACGGAATGAATTAGCCTGCTCATGTTCGGTTTTCTCCAGAAACATCTCTTTCTCCTTCTTTTTATTTGGTGCATGTTCAGAAAATAACACCTTTTATTGCGTTGTGACGTCATTTTCAGCCCGGCTTGGCTATCTGCGTCAACCGGTTTCAGCACAATACACTTTTGGGACAAGGTTTACCAATTTCGTCGATCCCCATTCTCTCAACCAGGTTGTATTGGTGTAGCCTGTTTCCAGAGCCACCACTTGAAGATGGTTATATGGCTTGGACAGCTATGGTTCTTGGAGCCCGTTTCAAGTACACAGCTATGAAGGCAGACTGCCGTCACATCCTTCCCTACGTTTGTGTCGCTGCCAGAGAAAGAACCCACAACATATGGATCAGAAATCAATGAATGGATACAAATGTTTTTAGTCATGAATAAGAAGAAGAAAGCCATTATTTGCATATACGATTTGTATTTGCATATATGCGAACATACGACTACTCTAAGGCAGATGTTAAGAGGATGAAAGAGGCAGCGAACCACATAATCTGGAAAGATATTGTTGTAGGAACAGATATTGAACAGGAGTGGGAAAGTTTTAAAACAGTTCTAGAAACGCTAAAAGAGGAATGTGTTCCATGTAGGGAGGTAAACCCCAAGCGTAAAAAGTGGATAACTAGATTTGTAGTGAAATGTAGAAGAGCAAAAAATAAAGCATGGAAAAAATATATAGAGGCAGGTAAATCAAAAGAAACATATGTAAAATATTTGGACAAGCAGAACATATCTCAGAAAGCGAATAAAACAGCAAAAATAGACTTTGAAAAAAAACTTGCTCAGAGGATCAAGACTGACAGTAAAAGCTTATTTTCTTATGTTAGAAATAAACAAAGAACGAAAGACAAAGTAGGCCCTCTCATAGACAGTACTGGAAAAATAATAAGTGAGAATAGGGAGGCTGCTAATCTGCTCAATCTGTACTTTGGCACAGTCTTCACAAAGGAGGACTGCTCCGAGATCCCAGAGCCTATAGATATTTTTCAACGAGACATGGATACAGCGGGATTAAGATCAATCTATATTACAGAGGAAAAGGTTTTTAAAAAATTGGAGGGGTTGAAGGTGAATAAATGTCCAGATCAAGATGGTATTCACCCAAAATTGCTGTATGAAATTAGAGACCAACTAGCAAAACCATTGGCTATATTATGTTCTCAATCACTTACAAAAGGGATTGTTCCACGGGATTGGAAAGATGCAGGAGTGATCCCCTTATTCAAAAAAGGCAAAAAATCAGATTCGGAAAATTATAGACCGGTGAGTTTAACGAGCATAGTCTGTAAATTGTTAGAGTCAATAATCAAAGAAAACATTGTAATGCATTTAGAAAAATGTAATCTAATTAGTAATAGTCAGCATGGGTTTACTAGAGGGAGATCATGCTTAACAAATCTATTAGAATTCATGGAGGAGGTTACTAAAATCATAGATAAAGGGGAGCCAGTGGATGTTATTTATCTAGACTTTGCAAAGGCCTTTGATAGAGTACCTCATCAATGATTATTTCGAAAGTTAAAATCACATGGAATAGGTGGGGAAGTTGCCAAATGGATTGAAAATTGGTTAACGGGAAGAAGGCAGAGGGTGGGCATAAATAAGGAGTACTCTGAGTGGAGTGAGGTGAAAAGTGGTGTGCCACAGGGCTCGGTTTTGGGACCAATTTTGTTCTTGATATATATAAATGATTTGGACATTGATATGAGATCCATGATTGCAAAATTTGCTGATGACACAAAACTATGCAGTAGTGTCTCATCTAAAGCGGAAGTGGATATATTGATGTCGGGTTTAGATAAAATTCGAGAATGGTGTGTAAGCTGGCAAATGGAGTTTAATGTAGATAAATGTACAGTCATCCACATGGGTAGATCCAATATGGAACATAATTACAGAATGGGAGAAAACAATATTAGAAAGATAGATAAGGAAAGGGACCTAGGTGTTATAATAGATCATAGAGGTAAGGTGAGTGAGCAAGTCCAGGTTGCAGTGAAAAAGGCAAATGCAATGTTAGGTATGATAAAAAGAAATATTAAACATAGGAGCAAGGAAGTGATCGTCAAACTGTATAAAGCTTTAGTTAGACCTAGATTGGAGTACTGTGTACAGGTGTGGAGTCCTTATCATAGAGGGGACATAAACATGCTAGAAAGAATACAAAAAAGAGCGACAAAGATGATAGTGGGATTCCAGAATTACAGTTATGAGGAACGACTCAGAAAAACCGGCCTACAGTGTCTCGAAGAGAGAAGAATTCGTGGTGACAATACATGTTTATAAGATGATCAGAGGAATCGATAAATTAGACTATAACAAGTTTTTTAAAAATACAGCCACCTACAATAACACGAGGGCATAGCTACAAGCTGACTAAAGAGAGGTCCAGGTTAGATATTAGGAAATATTTTTTTAGTCAGAGAGTGGTGTCTGCTTGGAATGCATTGCCAGGGGAGGTAGTGGAGGCAGGGACAGTTAATGCATTTAAGAATAAACTGGATGCACATAGCTTTTAGAGCAAGGTAATGTAAATGTAACTGGTTGTATACAGACTCTGCATGGTCTTCTAAACCAGTATAAAGTTAAGTTATATCAGTTCTGGTACTCCAATTTCCTGTTGCAAAAATCTAGGACAGGCTACCCGTAGCTTGTACGTTCATCCAAAGTATTGCTTTTGTATCGGCGATAAAGACGAGTAGACCACCACTGCGAGCAAATCAAAGCTGAGAGGAAACTTGACATGTAGCAGAGACTAAGGTGTTTCTTGTTTGTGGAAGAGACAAGAATAAATCCGCTGCAACACTTACAGTAAATCGTAACAAGCGACTGCCTTTGAAGTCTGGTCATTCATGGAAATAACAAGCGACTGACATTGAAGTCTGGTCATTCATGGAAACAACAAGCGACTGACATTGAAGTCTGGTCATTCATGGAAACAACAAGCGACTGACATTGAAGTCTGGCCATTCATGGAAACAAAAAGCGACTGCCATTTAAGTCTGGTCATTCATGGAAACAAAAAGCGACTGCCAAAGAAGTCTGGCCATTCATGGAAACAACTAGCGACTGACATTGAAGTCTGGCCATTCATGGAAACAACAAGCGACTGCCATTTAAGTATGGCCATTCATGGAAACAACAAGCGACTGCCATTGAAGTCTGGCCATTCATGGAAACAACAAGCGACTGCTATTGAAGTCTGGTCATTCATGGAAACAACCAGTGACTGCCATTGAAGTCTGGCCATTCATGGAAACAACGAGCGACTGACATTGAAGTCTTGCCATTCATGGAAACAACAAGCGACTGACATTGAAGTCTGGTCATTCATGGAAACAACAAGCGACTGCCATTGAAGTCTGGTCATTCATGGAAACAACCAGTGACTGCCATTGAAGTCTGGCCATTCATGGAAACAACAAGCGACTGACATTGAAGTCTGGCCATTCATGGAAACAACAAGCGACTGACATTGAAGTTTGGTCATTCATGGAAACGATACTATAGTTTGTGTACGTACACTTGGCCTGTCACACAAACAAAATGCTTCCTGAGTGTTAGAGCATTCTTCTGGGTTGAAGAGACAGTTCTAGATTCAAATATTCTTGCATGAAACAGAAGTAAACGAGAGAAATAGTCGTTTTCTCTGCGATAGGAATAATGCGAAGAAGAAGAAAAGAAACCGTACCGAATAGTTATCCTCTTTCTCCTACCATTGAAATCTCCGACATTTGATGTGCCTTGCTGCTCGGGCCATTATGGTCTCCCCTGACACAGCCATCAAAGTCTTAGATGATAATGTCACACTGGTCCCGGTTCCTGTCTTAATTGTCATTCTGTTGTGGCTAAAAGAAATGGCAGTTTCTTATTTTCCCATTTCCCTCGTGTCCATGTTGTTACACGCCTCGTGATGACAAAAACGCAGTAACTGCTCAGGACTTGGCTGCTCGTTAATGACTACAATCTCACAGACAGGACAGCTGTTCTGTGTTGGTCAAATTACAGTGGGTTTAGTTTTTTCACACGGTCCACGTGTCAAGGGCCACATTATGGCTCGGCTCTATTATATTGTTCAATGTGTGTTCTCTTGTTCTTGCAACCTTGACCAATGACAGACGAAGCACTAATGAACAATCACGCTTAAAGCGTCAGTCTTCGTAACAACACACTCCCAATCTTGCTTGGTTTGCTGCTTGTCCTTCGAACTTAAGCCCGGTTATGTTATGTGGTTTCCATTTTCACGTCTCAGGTTCTACGTCAAATTGTATTAGGTCATTTACCTTTCTCCTTTCACTTCCAAGACCCATTTCATGGCATTTCTAATGAGAGTACTTTGGGAAACTTACCTGAAGACAGTCAACAAATTACTATGATGACTGGTAATGAGAATTATCAAAACTTTTTTATGTGAAATAGAGATCTCTGAACTAAAACAAGGTAGAGTCAGTCATCAACTGATACAGTGAAGAATCAGTCAACAACTGATACAAGGTAGAGTCAGTCAACAGCTGATACAAGGTAGAGTCAATCAACAACTGATACAAGGTAGAGTCAGTCAACAACTGATACAAGGTAGAGTCAGTCAACAACTTATACAAGATAGAGTCAGTCAACAAATGATAGAAGGTAGAGTCAGTCAACAACTGATACAAGGAAGAATCAGTCAACAACTGATACAAGGTAGAGTCAGTCAACAACTTATACAAGGTAGAGTCAATCAACAACTGATACAAGGTAGAATCAGTCAACAACTGATACAAGGTAGAATCAGTCAACAACTGATACAAGGTAGAGTCAGTCAACAACTGATACAAGGTAGAGTCAGTCAACAACTGATACAAGGTAGAGTCAGTCAACAGCTGATACAAGGTAGAATCAGTCCACAACTGATACAAGTAGAGTCAGTCAACAACTGATACAAGGTAGAGTCAGTCTAGAAAGACTGGGACAAAAACCGAATAAACCATTTTAGATTGAATGGACTTTGAATGTATTTCTGTTGGTAGTCTGACCTGGCATATCTTCAGATACCTCTTGTAATGTAATTCTGTTGGTAGTCTGACGTGGTCCATCTTCAGTTCCCTCTTGTAATGTATTTCTGTTGGTAGTCCGACCTAGATCATCTTCGGATCCCTCTTGGAAATCAACTCAGAGGGCCGGTCACAAACTAAACATGAACATTGTATTATGAAGAGAAAATGCCATTCTTAATTGATTGGTTCACTGATCGTCATTTATTGAAATAAAGTTCCGTCTATCTAATCGATATCGTAAGGTCACTGATACTCGATTTGATATTCTTCTTCTTCTTCTTCTTCGTACGCAGTCAGAGAATAACCATTATTTTTTCGAAAAAAGCGGCGGTCATCCTAAGGCTGTCGACACTGCCATAGAGCTTGTCTTGTGGTTCCACTGGTGATGGCCACATCTGCTCTCTCTGATCCTCGTATGTCGGGCAGTTCTGCAGCAGATGTTCAGCGGTCATTTTACCGGTACCACACGGGCATTCGTCGGTTCCACCTATCTTCAATTTGTTGAATAGGTGGTACCTCAGTCTATTGTGGCCAGTGCGTGGTCTGAAGACAACGACCTGCTCTCTTCTGTTCAACTGGTAATATGCATCGTTTTTGGTGTAACCAGTATGTTCGGTTTCCCATTTGGTCATGTATCTGGCTTTAATAAGCCGTTTTGACTCTTCGTACGTCATACTAGTATCTGTTTGTGGTAGTCTTCCACTTTTTTTTTGCCAGTCTGTCTGCCTCCTCGTTGCCTTGGATGTTGCAGTGTGATGGGACCCACTGTACCACTACCCTTTTTGGTGCAGACTGCTGGCATAGTTGACAGAGTGCTGTTCTTAAGTCTTTAAGCTCAGTGTTTCTCTGGCTTTTTAGCGCTGTGACTACGGCGAGAGCATCTGTAAGCAGGACTGTATGGCTTTCATTTTCTTTATGTGTCACCATTTCTTCCACTGCCGCCCTCAGTGCCTCTGCCTCCGCTCTGAAATTGCTTGTGTACTTGCCAGTAGCAAATGACAGTATTATTTTTCTGCCATTTGGTAGGTTCAGGAATGCTCCTGCCCCTCCGTTCTGAGTAGTGTTTGTTACAGAACAGTCGGTGTATGCATGGGTCCAGTCCATGCTTGGGTAGTTTTTCGATATAAAGCTTAGGGTAGTATCTCTCCTTTCTTTTTCAGTCTGGCAGTTTTTGTTTCCAATACCTGGTATATTTTCTACCACCTCTGGAAATATATCTTGCCTCCAGGTAGGTTTTCGTACAGTAGTGATGGGCTTTGGTGTTGTTAGTGCGTTTATGGGATCTTCGTGCATCTTTGCTTTGGCTATTTCTGCAAAGTTTCTCCTCTTTAGTTTCCCATTTCCCAAATTGTTTAGTCTCTGGTGCATTGGATGGTCAGTCAGTCTTCGGAGTTTCTCTGACTGCAGCTGGGCTCTGCAGTCTCTTCTATCGGTCATGGCTTGCAGTTTTGTAATCTTTTCAAGTTCTACAATTGGCGTTGACTTCATGCCTCCTGTTATAACTCTCATGGCTTGGTTTTGAAGTTTGCTAATTTTATCGAAGTTCGCCTTTGCTGCTGTTGTCCATGCCGCAATGCCATACTCGAGAACTGGTCTCACTCTTCCAGTGTACAGTTTCTTTAGTATGCTTTCGTCTGCTCCCCAGCTTGTGCCAGCAAGTTTCCTCATGATCGCCATTCTTTCTCTGGCTCTCATTCGGTTTCTCTCGATCTGACTTTTCCATGTCATGCGCCGATCAAATGTGACTCCCGATTCGATATTCAAATACGGGAACTGCAACAATGTTTGACATGCATTTCACAACAAAAAGGATGAAAAAAAAGTCCTTGCCACTATTTGTTTTAATTCGAGTAATAGGACTAGCAACAAGAATAACATGTATTTGTGAATAAAAAAAACTAAATATACTCTGGGTGAACTCGCTTGGTTTTTACAATCCCAACGCACCAGTTTCGATTCCTAGTGTCGGGTTTGACAGAAACTGAGTTTTTTTCTCTGGCGATTGCTCTTCCACGTACGGAAAGTAATGGCAGTCTACCGTACTGCACACTTGCCAAGATACGTATAACAACCAAATCGGTGACGGCTGTAAGGAGCGACGTTCTGCAAAGGACATGATACTAACTTTAAACGAGGGGCGTACAGAAAGTAATGCACCACAGCGTTTGTCTCAGCTAAAAATCAATAAAGACGCATGACATTCTGCAAACTTCAGAAATGGCATGTGTCAATTGTGTGAACCGTATTACACCACATTCGGTCAAATAATACGACTGTACTAAACCGTTGAAATGGAGCACGTTAGCCGCTTGCGTTATAAGCAGCAAATTGTGATATAATTTCTTCTTTGCAGAGAAGGAAACGGCTGGGAACACTCACAAGCGTCTATGTGATGTGTACGAAAGTTTCGTAATCGACAGGAGTACAGTTAGTCGCTGGGTTCAGAGAATCAAAGAATCAGGAAGTGTAGATACCTAACTCCTTGATCGGCATTGCAGTGGACGTCCTGTCACAGCCACCAACGAAGAAATGTTGAAATGCGCTGAGGGCATTATTCTTACTGATAGGCGAATCACTACTCAACAACTGGCCTTGCAGCTGTCAATCAGCGTTGGTAGGTCAAATCTTGTTATAAAAACTCTCGGATGTTCTATAGTTTGCGCAAGCTGGGTTCATCGAAATCTCACAAATGACCACTGATTGCAAAGGAAAACCATTTCCTCTGAATTGTTGGCGCGTTTCAATGCTGATTGAGAAAACTTTGGGGCTAATATCGTTACAGGTGACGAAACCTGGGCATAACATTTTGAACCTGAGGCAAAAAGACGTCCATGGAGTGGCATCACCCGCTATTACTACGTAAAATAAAAATTCTGACAACTGCTTCAGCTGGAAAAGTCATGAACATCGTCTTTTGGGACATTGAAGGTGTGATTCTTGCGGTTGTGATGCCAAAAGGAGAGACAATCAATTTGCAAGCTTCCATTAAGATTTAGAATAAAACTCAATCGACCTTTCCGCAGGGTTCGGCCGCAAAAGAATCCAGCAGACCTGCTTTTACTTCACGACGATGCGCGCCCACACAAGTCTGGCAACACGGGAAGAAACAACCAAATTGGGTTGGACTGTTCTACCCCATCCCCCCTACAGTCATGATATGGAACCCTCTGATTTGCATCTGTTTGGTCCACTCAAAGATGCACTCAGTGGGGCAACGTTTGGGGATGACGAAGAAGTGATTCACGCAGCCAAGAAATAGCTACAAGATGGTACGGGCTAGGAATACATGCACTTGTTTCGCGCAGGCATAAAGCTGTACAAGTTGATGGGGATTATGTTTAATATTACAGATGTTTACATGACATATCCATGTATATTATGTAGAAATGTCATGCCTCTTGAATAAACAACTCTGTTAAAAAACGATGGTCTGCATTACTTTCTGAATGTATATTTCTTCTTCTTCTTCTTCTTCTTCTTCTTCTTCTTCTTCTTCTTCTTCTTCTTCTTCTTCTTCTTCTTCTTCGTCGTACGCTATGTATATTTCAATAACGCACATAGCTTCAGAAATTATTTTTTTACATGTATTTATTTTACATTGTTTACACAATGACCTTCGACAGTTTTACACACACATACTTACACACATACATACACACATATACACAGAGATGCATACAAGCCCACACACACTCACACACACATATCCACACTCATAAGCCAAAAGCATGATGGGTGTGGAATATCCTTTTAGCTTTAAACAAATTATCAGAGTAGCAAACCCCAAAGATGATAAGGGAATAACAGTAAATAACTGGTTTTTTCATGTGATTGGGAAACGGAGTAAAGTAAGTAGCTTGTCCTTTACAGAACCGCCCACAAGTTTGTCAGTTCAAAGTTTCGTGGCAGGTGTGCAGTACGACAGGTTGTCATTACTTCTTGTCGTGCGTGGAAGAGGGAGAAAAACCCATGTCTGCCAAACATGATTCGAACCGGGTGCGTTGGGATTCTGAAACGGACCCTTCACTCCTAAGCTACGCAGCCTCCACTGGAGAAGGTAAAACAGGTAATATAGCAGAAAAAAGAACAGGAAAGTTGAAAATAAAAGGAATTATTGAATCAATTTTGTGCTTGTTTGGTTTATATTGGGTTGTTTTTTTCTAACATCGAGACGATGTTGTCATTAAAAAAAAATTATGTTAGTTTCCAAAGTTGCTGCTGTTGTTGCTGCTGCTGCTGTTGTTAGTAGAATCTACTCGTGACAAATTAAGTTAACTTTTGGCGATGTTTGGTGGTACCTAGTGACATTGATTCTACGTACAAGCTGCGTCATGATTGAGAGGATGAATCGTGGTCCTCCTGTCTGTAATGCACAGCGAAGTTCCTAAGTAAGCTCCCCACTATAAGAACTAATGTGTCGATACCCACCTTGTTGACCAAAACTGCTTTCACACAGTCTCTTTCCAGAGCATGAACGAGGACGTAAGATAATGCCTTAGTCAATACGTTTCACCTGTCCTTGATTACCTTTCCTTCCCTCGTCTCCTATATGCTCGTAATGTATCCTTCTTGATTGCTGTTAATTGCAGTGGTTCTCAAACTGATGTCGGCAATAGTCCTGTTGGGAACAGCGATAATAAACTAATCAGGTTCGTTTGCATGAATTCTTAATTTAGATTCTTACTGGGTAGCTGTGTAGAATGGTACAGACAATTATGATTGACTTCAGAGGTGATCTGCGACCTAGATCAGGTGTGGACTCAGTGGTCTTAGTGTATTGAATGTGCTGTAGTAGATATGATAGAATCCTTCTGGTGATAGTCTGTTGCAGCTTTGGCATCCTCATCCACAATGACTGGCCACTTTCATCTGATCTACACTTAAAGACGTTGAATTACTTGTCATAGAAAAGTCAGATCGAGAAAAACCGAATGAGAGCCAGAGAAAGAATGGCAATCATGAGGAAACTTGCTGGCACAAGCTGGGGAGCAGACGAAAGTATACTAAAGAAACTGTACACTGGAAGAGTGAGACCAGTTCTCGAGTATGGCATTGCGGCATGGACAACAGCAGCAGCAAAGGCGAACTTCGATAAAATTAGCAAACTCCAAAACCAAGCCATGAGAGTTGTAACAGGAGGCATGAAGTCAACGCCAATTGTAGAATTTGAAAAGATTACAAAACTGCAATCCATGACCGACAGAAGAGAGTGCAGAGCCCTGCAGCAAGCAAAGAAACTCAGAATACTGACTGACCATCCAATGCACCAGAGACTAAACAATTTTAGAAATGGGAAACTAAAGCGGAGAAACTTTGCAGAAATAGCCAAAGCAAAGATGCACGAAAACCTTATGAACGCACTAACAACACCAAAGCCCATCCCTACTGTACGAAAACCTGCCTGGAGGCAGCATATATTTCCAGAAGTGGTAGAAAATATACCAGGTATTGGAAACAAAAACTGCCAGACTGAAAAAGAAAGACGAGATACAACCCTGAGGTACATAACGAAAAACTACCCAAGCATGGAATGGACCCATGCATACACCGACGACTCTGTAACAAACACAATACAGAACGGAGGGGCAAGGGGCATTCCTGAGCCTACCAAATGGCAGAAAAATAACACTGTCAGTGGCAACTGGAAAATTCTCAAGCAATTTCAGAGCGGAGGCAGAGGCACTGAGGGCGGCAGTGGAAGAAATGGTGACAGGTAAAAGGAATGAAAGCCATATAGTCCTGCTTACAGATACCCTGGCCGTAGTCACAGCACTAAAAAGCCAGAAAAATACTGAACTTAACGATTTAAGAGCAGTAATCTGTCAACTATGCCAGCAGTCCGCACCAAAAATAGTAGTGGGGCAGTGGGCTCCATCCCACTGTAACATCCAAGACAACGAGGAGGCAGACAGACTGACAAAAGAAGGTGCAAGACTACCACACCCAGATACTAGTGTGACATACGAAGAGTCACAACGGCTTATTAGAGCTAGATACATGACCAAATGGGAAACAGAACATACCGGCTACACCAAAAACGATGCATATTACCAGTTGAACAGAAGAGAGCAGGCCGTGGTCTTCAGACTTCGCACTGGCCACAATAGACTGAGGTACCACCTATTCAACTAATTGAAGATAGGTAGCACTGACGAATGCTTGTGCGGTACTGGGAAAATGACTGCTGAGCATTTTCTGCAAAACTGCCCGACATACGAGGATCACCATCACCAGTGGCAACATCAGACAAGCTATATGGCAGTGTCGACAGCCTCAGGATGACTGCTGCTTTTTTCGAAAAAATAAAGGTCGACGTCTGACAGCGTAAGAAGGAGAAGAAGAAAACCATTATAAAGACGTTAATGTAAGTTAAAATATTGAAGATATAATTCTTGAGGCTGTTGAAAATAGTTTCATTTGTCTCAGGGGGGTGTAACAAAGCAGGTGTCTGGAACTTTCAAACACCCTCACCTCAGAAATGCCATTTTTATTTCTATGCATCTCCTAACACTGAAGCAACCTCTATTAACACTCAAGCTCCCTCTACGAACACTAAGTTGCTTCTATTGATATTCAAGCTACCACTACTAAATCTTAGACTCCTTCTATTAACACTCAAGCTGCCTCTACTAAGACTCAAACTTCCTCTATTAACACTCAGTTGTCTCTACTAACACTCAGGCTGCCTCTACTAACACGCAGTCGCCTCTACTCTAAAACTCAAACTGCCTCTATTAACATTCAAGCTGCCTCTACTAACACTCAGGTTGCTTCTACTAACACTCGCCTCAACTAGCACTCAGGTTCCTTCTATTAACACTTAAGTTATCTCTACTAACACTAAATCGCCTCTACTAACATTCGGGTTGCCTCTACTAACACTGAAGCTGCTTCTTCTAACATCCAGGTTGCTTTTTCTAATATTGAAGCTGCATCTACTAACACTCATTCACCTCTACTAACACTCAAGCTGCCTCTACTAAAACTCAGGCTGCATTTACAAACACTCAGACTGCCTCTGCTATCACTCAGTTTGCCTATTCTAACACTCAGACTGCCTTTACTTACACTCATGTTATCTATATTAACAATCAGCGTCACTCTTTGACAATCCAAGACAGTCATTAACAAGTAGATTTTTTTTAAACTTGAGAATTCATGTTCATATTTGTTTAACTTAGTTACCATTTGTCCTGTTTAGTTTTGGCGATGAATCCCTTCAGAGGTCTGCTTCTTGAGTAATGTTAAACTGTATTTCAACGTACGGTTGTTGTTTTCCGGTCTCCAACGACAATATTGAAAAGATTAATGCGATGCTGTTAACGATGCCAATGAGAATGTTCACGATAACGTCGATGGTAATAACGATAATATCAAATTGGATAAGGTAATCCATTATCACTTGAACCTGGAACACAAAAATCAAACGCCATTAATCATTTTGCCCCAAGCCATAACTTCTCCCGACTCAATTGACCTTTGACTTCCCCATCTTGACCACTTGACCTTTGACTTCCCCATCTTGACCACTGGACGACCCACTCTCCGAGCAAATATTCCTGATTGTCCCAGGGACTCGACACAATGTGCATACTCATACAGAATGTCCAGATATTCTAGATCTCTTTTAATGTGATAGATAATAAGTTTCCATAATCAAATATAAACACATATTTGTAAACAAAGCATACAGCAAATATTTACATAAGTGAACAAGAAAGTCACACACGATTCACTTACATACGCATATAAAAGAACAGACAGGAGCCAAGACATCAGGATCAGACGTACAATACTGACCAGGTCAGTACGATGCTCATAGAAACAGCTACAGCAGCCTGGCCAACCAGGTTGGTGAATTGGCATTTTTATCTCCATACTCGTGAACCTATTTGAAAGCCTTCGATTGCACTACAGCCAGAAGAACTCAGGCCCACTTTGTTCAGTACACCTCGAGAAACAATAAAAGCCACTGTAACCCACTACAGCAGCCATGTCAATAGTGAAGATTTCAGCGCGAGCAACATCACGTGGCAACAAAACATACAAACAAGTCTGGGTGCAGTTGACTGAATCCTTCACTCGTGACTTCTCTCGCACATTCGGCATCTGAGAGTCGAGGCTCGATCCAAAAGAGATCATTTAATCGCCTTCGTTTGTCATGTTCTGTGCAGCTCTTATTAGAGTGCTTATAATAAACGTGCAAGGACGATTGTTACAGTGTGTCTACTTTATCATTGAACTTGCTAACCTTAGGAATTCCAAATGTTTCAAGATATGCAATAACATT
This sequence comes from Ariolimax columbianus, assembly GCA_036924085.1. Lineage (NCBI taxonomy): Eukaryota > Metazoa > Mollusca > Gastropoda > Stylommatophora > Arionidae > Ariolimax > Ariolimax columbianus. The sequence continues at coordinate 11,246,003 of JAVGWX010000013.1, forward strand.
TTACACATTGCTTCTATATTTTCTTCTTCTTCTTCGTCTTCTTCTTCTCCTTCTTCTTCTCCTTCTCCTTGTCTTCTTCTTCTTCCTCTTTGGCGTTTGTCCTGAAAATGACTGAGACGTTGTGGCGAAGTTGGCAGCGAGGTTGCACTATATATGTCTTCCGTCCTGATACATCCGATTTCAGCTTGGCTTTTTTAGTTTCAGTTTCTTCTTCCCTCTACGCACTGTATCTCTTGGCCAGACTATACTAATGACTGGTGCAGTCTAGTTCCTGGACAGGCAAATTGAGGCAGAATAAGGTCTTGGTCAGCTCTGGTTCGTTGACTCTGATGTAAACAGCCAACTATGAGTATGCTGCATCTTGACCACTAATACACATTTACAGAGGCACATTATACTCGCACGTACATTTACACGCATACACATACACACACATACATAAAGAAACACACATACATATACTTCCACGAATTCAGTGACACACGTGTAGACTACTTAAAATAACTCAAGTGCAGCTTACAAAAATCGCTATAATGAAGAATGAAAAGTTATTGGTGATTATTGAAAATATCATGGACAGAGAACAGATCTGACAAGGACATATTGCACCTCACGAATTGGCTACTCAAAGTTATAGATTGTGTCTGTCTCGTGAAAGGACACTACAGTAGTCTGGTACCTGGAGAAAGATAATAAGGGCTACCTCGTCAACGCTGGACGTACGACATTACTTAGTTTGCGCGTGTTCCGGGAGTCTTCAAGTCGTCTTGTCACGAATCGAATTGCGTTTAGTGCAGCCAGGGTGGAGACTTCTGGAAAGAATACGTCACATAGTATTAAAAATCCCAAAATGATAAATCAATATTTAATAACAATGACATCGGAGTGTGACAGTTTTATGCAAACAACGAATTTGTTTGGGAGCAATTGCTGGTTAATTGGACACGCCCTTCTGCTGACAGAAAGATGGCCAGTAACGTGTATGACAATCACGGACTACGACACTTTTCTGGCAAGGTTGTACCTTGAATAATACCAGTCTCATGAGAGTGGGACGCGTTGTTGTTGGAGGAAGTCATTCACAACATATCGACTAATATATATACATACATATATATATGTTATTACCGTATCATATTTGGAGTTTGTTTAACTGATCTTTTTTCAAACCTAAAAGAAAATTCCGCACTCATCAAGTATTTCGCGAATATGAATGGGTGTGTATGTGTTTGTTTGTGAGTATGTATGTATGTGTGTGTCTGTGTGTGCGTGAGAGAGTATGTACGTGTGTGTCTCTGTGTGTGAGTATATATATATATATATATATATATATATATATATATATATATGTGTGTGTTTATGTGTGTGTGTGTGAGTATGTATGTGTGTGTATGTGTGTGTACCTGTGTGTGTGTGATAGTATGTATGTGTGTGTCTGTGTGTGTATTTGTGTGTGTGTGTGAGTATGTATGTGTGTGTCTGTGTGTGTGTGTGTGTGTGTAAGTATGTATATATGTGTGAGTCTCGAACTGTGTCAAAGATCTCTGTTTAGTCAATGTTAAATATATTTCCCTTTATTTTTAATGTAGAAAGATCTATGTGTTATTGATCGTAATATATAGGTACGGTATTCGCTGGAGGTCGCAGGTTCAAATAATGGTGGAGACCGTGATTTTGTTCACGTAGATCATCCTGACCTCTAAGTAGTGAGATCAGACACCCCTGTTCAGTGGCGCGCACGTTAACAATTCCTTGGCAGTTGGAAATCGAAAAATGTAGACTTAACGGCCGCTGATCAGGCAAACCTAAAATTAAAAATCTACTCAAATTATTTTTGGAATTCTCGCCCCACAGAGAATATGTCGCAAAAAGAGGATTGTGTAGGTACCATAAGGTCTTGGTTATCTGGTTTTCGGAGCGGCATAGATGGCGCATGATAGGCTGCTGGTCTACCTTGCTCTAATTTACATGTCCACCACCACCAGTCCCAAAGATAGGCGATCGCATATTCCATGGACCAACAACCTAATAGTTGGTAACAGATGCAGGGTTTGAGCTAGCAAGTCACCAGCGGATTTTTGCCTGCACAAGATCTGAAACAAAGAAGGTCACACCTGCCCACGAGGTCTAACGACACACGTAGACTGTAGATGTATGTGTATATATATATATTGTGGAAAGGTAAACCACTCGTCTCTCAAAGCGAAGAACGGAAACGGTTCAACAGGTTTCAAGCGACCACTTGTCTCAAGGAAGGTAGTACCAGAGTGCCTGTATACTGAGTTACCTCCTTTCTTCTCGACCTATGTCCAAGGTAGCTTGAGACCAGAGAGTTATGTTGATGACCAGAGCAGCTTCTTTTTCACTACAGTCCAAATACAGCGCAGTATATCACCAAGTCAAAACCGTTTTATGATGTCACCATCATTGCTTGTCATAGATAATTATATATGTATACTTTCAATCACGCATACACACACATACACATACACACACGTGGAAACATGTATGGCACTAATACATACGAGCACGTTACTGCTATTAACACGCAAAGGTGATCGTTAGAATAGCAGTGGCTGCTTGGGTGACACCTGGTTCGCCTTCTTTGACACCGACATAAGTGAGCGCGTATAGTGGCTGCTTGTGTGTGACAATAGTTACCTGGTACGCCTTCTTTGACACCGACATAAGTGAGCGCGTATAGTGGCTGCTTGTGTGTGCCAATAGTTACCTGGTTCGCCTTCTTTGACACCGACATAAGTGAGCGCGTATAGTGGCTGCTTGTGTGTGACAATAGTTACCTGGTTCGCCTTCTTTGACACCGACTTAAGTGAGCGCGTATAGTGGCTGCTTGTGTGTGACAATAGTTACCTGGTTCGCCTTCTTTGACACCGACATAAGTGAGCGCGTATAGTGGCTGCTTGTGTGTGACAATAGTTACCTGGTTCGCGTTCTTTGACACCGACATAAGTGAGCGCGTATAGTGGCTGCTTGTGTGTGACAATAGTTACCTGGTTCGCCTTCTTTGACACCGACATAAGTGAGCACGTATAGTGGCTGCTTGTGTGTGACAATAGTTACCTGGTTCGCCTTCTTTGATACCGACATAAGTGAGCGCGTATAACGCTTTTGACCAGTCTTCTGGAACGAGCAGGAGATGGACTTAGCCGACGTAACAAATGAGATCTCAGCCTGCACACATTTCTCATCTTCGTACTATAGTTCTGTCTCCCAGCTCACTCACCGCCCGCCTGATACTTTCTCACCTCGCACACTGCCACTCTTATTCTCAACCCCTCTAACATTCTCTCTATCTCATTTAAACGTCTGACATGATTCTAATTGTAAAAACTGTTTCTCAAATGGCAGGCGTTCATTCACGAGTTTGATCTAAATGCTTTTTGCGTGCATTGCTTCGATTCCGCGTGTTTTGATCTTCACGCGCTAGCACATTACATATTCCGTTCATTGGTTCCGCTTGGCTACATTATTATGTTATATCATTCTACAGTTTGTGTTTGCATAATTGCATTAAGCATATGTAAATGCTTTTTGTCACAATACACAATATTTGAACTTTTCCTTTATTTGTAATTAATTCGCCCAACGTATCTCAGCAGTTGTTTAAACAACTTTTGTGTCACTAATTAGCCCAGTGCACCTCTCAGCATCATCACCATGTTCTAGTTAGTTGTGTCGTTAGACGCCTTTAGAAGTTGTAGTTTTCTGTCGTGTGCCAGCTTTGACGTCTATGTTGGTGTCATTCTGTGTTTCCATTGGTCAAATTTTCGCTGAGCTCTTCTATTTGTCTTCGTCCTGCTTTCTTCCTTAGGCTTCCATTGTGCTCCATACAAAAGGAACGCACACAAAGAGATATACATGCGTCTTCATATAATCTAAAAGACTACAGTCTGAGGTTGAAAGAGGCGTGCCTTGGGTAGTAAAATACAGAGAGCCAAACTAACAAAAATCAAACAAAAAAAGAGGAAATGGAAATACATAGTTTGGTATGCATTCGGTTCATTTCAGAGTTGCAAATGTTTTTCAACATGACAAAATGTCACTCATGCCTTTTGTATCCCGGCTTTACAGATACTAATATGACGTACGAAGAGTCAAAACGGCTTATCAAAGCCAGATACATGACCAAATGGGAAACCGAACATACTGGTTACACCAAAAACGATGCCTATTACCAGTTGAACCGAAGAGAGCAGGTCGTTGTCTTCAGACTTCGCACTGGCCACAATAGACTGAGGTACCACCTATTCAACAAATTGAAGATAGGTGGTACCGACGAATGCCCGTGCGGTACCGGTAAAATAACCGCTGAACATCTGCTGCAGAACTGCCCGACATACGAGGATCAGAGAGAGCAGATGTGGCCATCACCAGTGGAACTGCAAGACAAGCTCTTTGGCAGTGGCGACAGCCTCAGGATGACCGCCGCTTTTTTCGAAAAAATAATGGTTACTGTCTGACTGCGTACGAAGAAGAAGAAGAAGAAGAAGAAGTATCCCGGCTTTTACATCATCACCTACACCTCCTGTCTTTTACATGTTGCTCCCTAGGTACGTAAAGCTTTCTATTTCCTTCAGTGATGTTTCTCTCAGTTTGATAGGAGCCGTGTTGTTGGCCGCATTAATGTTACAATTTTTGTCTTTCTGCATGGATTGTTAGCCATACCTGTTGGGAGATTTGGTCTAGTGATTCTGTGTTATCTGCATTTGGAGTTGGTTAGAGATAAATTAGACTATAACAAGTTTTTTAAAATACAGCCACCTACAATAACACGAGGGCATAGCTACAAGCTGATTAAAGAGAGGTCCAGGTTAGATATTAGGAAATATTTTTTTAGTCAGAGAGTGGTGTCTGCTTGGAATGCATTGCCAGGGGAGGTGGTGGAGGCAGGGACAGTTAATGCGTTTAAGAATAGACTGGATGCGCATAGATTTTAGAGCAGGGTGATGTAAATGTAACTGGTTGTATACAGACTCTGCAGGGTCTTCTAAACCAGTATAAAGACGTTAAGTTAAGTTAAGTTAAGTTAAGTTAAGTTAAGAGGGTTATATCATCTGTAAAATCCGGGTCCTCCAGCTGTTTAAAAAAGTTCATGGATTTATTTTTCACATTGGATGTAGTTTCTTTCATAAACCAATCGACTGCTAAAAAGAACATAAGAGGCAATAAAAAGACAACCCTGACGAATATAAGATCTGATGATAAATGATTCTTTGAGATTTCCCTCATGTAGTACTCTGCATGTCCTGATACGTCTACTTGATTATGTTTGGGGAGCTTTTGTGGGGTACTGTACTACCTTAGTAGTTTCCATGGAGTGTCTTCTACAATTGTGGGCACTGTAGGTATGAGTGTCCTGTACAATTGTGGGCACTGAAGGTATGAATGTCCTCTTCAATTGTGGGCACTGAAGGTATGAGTGTCCTCTTTAATTGTGGGCACTAAAGGTATGGATGTCCTCTTTAATTGTGGGCACTGTATGTATGTGTGTCCTCTTCAATTGTGGGCACTGAAGGTATGTGTGTCCTCTTCAATTGTGGGCACTGAAGGTATGTGTGTCCTCTTCAATTGTGGGCACTGTATGTATGAGTGTCCTCTACAATTGTGGGCACTGTATGTATGAGTGTCCTCTACAATTGTGGGCACTGTAGGTATGTGTGTCCTCTTCAATTGTGGGCACTGAAGGTATGCGGTCTTTGCATGATCTGTTTTTCATGGAACATGCCTGTTCGTCTCTGAACCTGGTATCTACAGTTTCTTTCAATCGTTAAAGTGTAACTCTGTTTAACACTTTACCTGTTTTGACTAGAGCAGAATCTCTCTTCCATTTTTGAATTCTTGCAGATCACCTTTCTTAGTTAGCGTAGCCAAATAACCTTCTCTCCATTCTTTTTAAAAAAGTATATGTATCCTTCTTCTTCTTCGTTCTCAATCTCCCACTATCAAAGCCTGAAAAGGCTTAAGTAGCAGAATGTAGTCCAGAGAACGGAATGTGTTGTGTTGTAGTTTACAGCTTGGCTGCGATATTTGCACCTTTCGGTCCAACACATCCGACTTCAGCAAGCATTTTTTGAGTACCGCGTCAGCATTTCCTCTTCGATCCCTTCTCCTTAGCCAGTCTGCCCTGATGCAGCCTGTAATCCAGGATCACCGCGTGGAGGTGTAGAAGGGTCTTGGCAGCTATGGTTCGCTGGCCCTGACGCTAGCAGTCAGCTATGGGTCGTTGACCACTACAGCTCATGCGCTGCTCAGCATCTTGATCCCGTATCTGTATCCAATATATATTTCAATAAAATTGTGAAGCATGTTGTTTGATGTTTCAATAACTGCTTTTATAGCCTCAGATAGTATCCCATCAATTGCTGCTGGTTTCCAATTCTTTAGAAGACTAATTGATTAATTGATTTGTTCTTGCTTGACTTATCACAGTAGTAACTTATCCTATACATTTTCTCTACATGTCACTTTCTCATGCACATATCATGACGGAAATCTATGAAATCTATGGGAATCACGTTCCATGGTCCTCACGAGTAGACATCTCAAGGGGCAGCGAATTTCCAAATAAACGACAGAGGGTGGGGACAGACAGAGTGGTATGCAGCCGGGCGGAACTAGTGAAACCATCGTTCCTGACCAGTATTGGCCATCTGATCAGGAAAGAGCTGGCCAATGACAATTTCAGAAATTTTTACAGCTCAGCGGTAGTGACTTCGGGGCCAGGGAACATCTCAATCATCCTCTGGTCACTTTTTGTAGAAACTAGGCGATTGAATGTAACACTGGTTGTCTATAGACTCTGAAGAGTCTTCGGGGGGTCGCTGTGGTCGAGACGTCAGGCACTCGTCACCTTCTTCTTCTTCTGCGTTCGTTCTCAATCTCCGGCTACCAAGCCCTGATCAGGGCTTTGCAAGTAGCAGGATGTAGTCCAGAGAACGGGATGCGTTGTGTCGCTAGTTTACAGTTTGACTGCGATATTTGCACCTTTTGGTCCGACACACCCGTCTTTGGCAGGGCTCGTCCCATGAAGCGACGAACAGAAACGGTAGGCGACCGAATCCTCTTTGGATGTCCAAGGCGTCCAGTCATATGCGTATAGTACACTGTCTTCCCATTTAGAGATGTCCATGACTACATCATTGATATATATGAGGAATAGTTTGGGGGAGTGTATTCTACCTTGGTTAACTATTGTTCTGTTTTCTTTTTTTTTTTCTGAGGTGTTCATCGAATTGTACTCTTGCTGTCCAATTATCTAAGTAATCCCTGACCTATTACTACACGTACATGGTTACACCCATTAGTACACGTAGTTGGTTACACCCATTTGCAAAGTTTTAGTCCACTCTTCTATATTCTATCCTGGACTTTCTCTAGATGTACCCGGACTGCTAGTCTGGCTTCACTTTGACGGTGTAACATTACCTGGCCAACTTCAGCCAGCTGATGGTGAAATAACGTGCAGGTCGACGAGAAAATTCGAGATCACGAGATCTGGTTGGTGTGTGGATATGGAAACCTGGACATTTACTTCTGATTACAAAAATGTAAATTCAGATATTAACAGAAGGCGATGAGCGTATTTGGATGAAACAACAGAATCAATAATCAATCAGAGACCGTGCATCTTGCTGTATGTGCACATTGACACATTCATACACACACTTGCATGCCCGCGCTCACACACACACTTGCATGCACGCGCTCACACGCAGGCGCACACACACACAAACAAACATACATGCATGCATACACACACATACTCGCACGCACGCACGTACGTACGTACGTACATACATATACATTGTTACATACATACACATATATATATGTGTGTGTGTGTGTGTGTGTGTGTGTGTGTGTGTATTTGTGTAGGTATATGTTCACAAATGCCTATTGTACATTACATTTGCCTTTCATTTCAAGCTTGTACTTTGAATTTACTTATTCACGGTTTACCAAACTCTCTTTCTTTTTCTCACTCGCTCTTTCTCTCTCTCTTTCTCTCTCTCTCTCTCTCTCTCTCTTTATGTATATATATATATATATGTAATCTTATTTTAAATTATTCTTTCGCTATATCTTTCTTAAATTACTCCGTCTTCCTCGCACTCTTTCTCCTTGCTTCCTCCTCGTGTTCCATCCTTGCTCTTCTCTATTTTCTACCTCCCTTAAAGTTTTCTCAAGTATCAATGAGCGTTCAACCATTCTAAAGAAGTCAAGGACAATGACTCACTGCCAGAAGAGCCTGCCATGTGACCTGAAGCCTTGTAGAAGAGCATTAGATCATGCTCAAGAAAGTTCAGAGTTCTAAGTAAAATGGTGGATCGACTTTGTGAACTAAGTATCTGCTATAATAATAGTGGGGACCTGTAGTTGAGACGGGGCGGCATGGAAGGCTCTGAAAGTTAGTGCGAGATATACAGAGTGGTGTAGTTTGTGATATAGAGTGATGTAGCATGTGATATAGAGGGGTGTACTATGTGATATATAGTGTTGCATTATGAGATAGAGAGTGTTGTAGAATGAGAAAGAGAGTCTTGTGGTATCAGAAAAAGAGTGTTGCGATATGAGAAAGAGGGTGGTATGAGAAAGAGGGTGGTATGAAAAAGAGGGTGGTATGAGAAAGAAGGTGGTATGAGAAAGAGGGGGGTATGAGAAAGAGGGTGGTATGAGAAGGAGGGTGGTATGAAAAAGAGGGTGGTATGAGAAAGAAGGTGGTATGAGAAAGAGGGTGGTATGAGAAAGAGGGTGGTATGAGAAATAAAGTGTTGCGGTATGAGAAAGAAGGTGGTATGAGAAAGAGGATGGTATGAAAAAGAGGGGGGTATGAGAAAGAGGGGGCTATGAGAAAGAGGGGGGTATGAGAAAGAGGGTGGTATGAGAAAGAGGGGGGTATGAGAAAGAGGGGGGTATGAGAAAGAGGGGGGTATGAGAAAGAGGGGGGTATGAGAAAGAGGGTGGTATGAGAAAGAGGGGGGTATGAGAAAGAGGGGGGTATGAGAAAGAGGGTGGTATGAGAACGAGGGGACTATGAGAAAGAGGGGGGTATGAAAAAGAGGGTGGTATGAGAAAGAGGGTGGTATGAGAAAGAGGGGGGTATGAGAAAGAGGGTGTTGCGGTATGAGAAAGAGGGGGGTATGAGAAAGAGGGTGGTATGAGAAAGAGGGGGGTATGAGAAAGAGGGTGTTGCGGTATGAGAAAGAGGGGGGTATGAGAAAGAGGGGGGGGGTATGAGAAAGAGGGGGGTATGAGAAAGAGGGTGCTATGAGAAAGAGAGTATTGTGGTATGGGACATAAAGGATGGGACAGAAACACATGTTGACGTCAGTTGACCCTGATATGACCAAACAGTCCTCATCCTCGGTATTGTAAGGGTAATGAATAAAGAGTACGGAGAGTGATGCTCATTCGGTGAATTTCTCCTCCCCGCCTCGACGGAGCATCCGATATGTTACACAAGCTCTATAAATATACTAGTAGGCATAGACCATGACCATCTGTAGTTTAGAGTAGGTCATACCCAGACCGACCACTGCTTTCTTTAGACATATTCCAGTTGACGTTGCAGCTGTAATAGACCAGAAGCGAATCATCAAAGAAAAGTTGCCTTCTCGAAGTGTAGAAACTTGCGAACCTGTTCACGCCATGAGTAGCGGATTCTTCCCAAAAAGAGAAATATATCAGAAAATTATGCTAATAGCATACAGTTCCACCTATGTGCCAGCTCTGACTTACGGGTGGGAATCATGGACAATGACCACAAACCAGAAAAGTAAGCTCCAAGCCATTGAAGTGAGATTTGTATGAGATAATACAGCCCTTGCAGACTCAAGTGAAGGCTATCTCGACGTTGGTGTTTATGACAACCCAAAGTCCGATGTGATAGCAAGTTAAGACAATCTAAAAGAAACCGAAGACTAGAGCAGAACAAGACCAAGAGGGAGACATCCGATAAAATAGTCTGGCGCTCTCTCTGGTGAACATCCACAACCAAGGTAGATGATTGTTGAATACGTAACGCATGTATGTATGTATGTATGTATGTATGTATGTATGTATGTATGTATGTATGTATGTATGTATGTATGTATGTGTGTATGTATGTATGTATGTATATGTTATGTTAGATGGTTGCGGAATCATCAGACGGCTGTATCTTGATGATGTAACTTGCGCTGTTTGTGGATTATAACGATGAAGAAACTGCACTCGTCTTCAACCTCATTCATTGGTCTTGAGCTACCTTGAACCAGCGGCAAGACATGTCAAGACGACTGGAGGTAACTCAGAATGTAGGTACTCTAGTCTCACCTATATTGAGACAAGGAATCGCTTAAAACTTACTGGATTCGATTGCCCACCGTCTCCATTCATCGCTTTGAGAGACGAGTGCCTTACCTTTCGATCACAGTGACACACATATGTACACATTTATACATATATGAATAAACCCATTGCATAATAGTCAAGGCTGTAACTTCAAATCCAATGAAACCTCTAGCCGTAAATGTGTTTATTAAGCAGGTTAATGGCGTAAACAGGAATAAATTCGCTATTACCTTGATAAACTCAAAACATCAAACTCATGATTCAAGTAAACACGACGTTCATTACCTTTATTACTTTAATTCCTGCTCATTTGTTGTTCCACTTTTTATGCAAACTTTTAATCAGCATAAATCAGGAATTCTCTTCGTTATCCCCTTTTATATTAAACAAAAATCTATTGAGTGTTTCTAGTTGAATTTTATAGTACAATGACTCTATTTGTAATTCAGATTGCCCCTTTAACAGAATTGCCCGTACGCATCAGCTGGGTAAGGACAATTTTTATCTATTTTTAAAATACTTCGCAATCCACAGCTTTATTGGTTGCACGCGACAAAAGGCCTGGATTGTCCAGAACAATGTTGCTGTTTTTTGTTTTCATGTTGGTGTCATTATTGTTTGCTTGTGTCATTATTGTTCATATTCGTGTCATTATTTTTTGATGACGAGTAACTATAGTAAAGCTGTTTCCGAAAAAAACGATGTTTTTCTTAATCAGGACTACGCTGAGCAGCGCACGAGCTGCAGTGGTCAGCGACCCATAGCTGACTGCTAGCGTCAGGGCCAGCGAATCAGGGCTGAGCAGCGCATGAGCTGCAGTGGTCAGCGACCCATAGCTGACTGCTAGCGTCAGGGCCAGCGAGCCATAGCTGCCAAGACCCTTCTACACCTCCACGCGGTGATCCTGGATAAGAGGCTACAGCAGGGCAGACTGGCTAAGGAGAAGGGATCGAAGAGGGAATGCTAACCCGGTACTCAAATAATGCTTGCTGAAGTCGGATGTGTTGGACCGAAAGGTGCAGATATCGCAGCCAAGCTGTAAACTACAACACAACGCATTCCGATCTCTGGACTACATTCTGCTACTTTCAGGGTGTGGTGGTGGGAGATTGAGAACGAACGAAGAAGATGAAGAATTAGGACTACAAAGTTCTTGGCGATATTGCTGATAATGATTTTTGATTGAGCCGTCTTCCTTAGCCCAGTCCATTAAGAGGTGATTGTTCTGTGTTCTCGTGTGGCCCCGATTTCTTTGATTAATCTCATACTCGTCCATCTCTTGCTGGCTCTCGTTGTCCGCATATCTGGTTAAATCTCCAAGTGCCTGTGTGAGACTGTGTCCTGTCCATGATGTTCTTACCTAGTTAATCTCCATCTGTATTGGATATTATCACTGCCTTCCACACGTATATGACTTTGAGCGAGGATACGAGATTACTTTCAGTTAGTTTAGTTAGTTTAGTTGAAGAATTAACGTCATTGCATCCCGTTTTACCCATACGTGTTTTGTTATTCTCCATTTTTTGGAGAATCTCGTCACAATGCACGAACTCGCAGTTCCGGCGAGGTATCCTGTAATAGATTGGCTAGATTGTAAACATAATTTTGAATTTTACCCGGGAAACGATGTTAAGCCTATTCGTTCCGATTTGCAACTGCAGAGGGATTTTTAACATGTGTGACACTGAACACGAGTGTTCGATCTCTACTACCCAGAGATCCGAGAAAATACGGACGTCTTACCTCGAGATAAATGAGTTCCCGAATTTAAGTAAAAGATTGCTATCTTAGTGTTCCTGCTGGTAAATCAAAAAGGCTTCAGAAAAATTTGACACCAACAAACATAGATAAAAATAGACAAATATATACACACATAGACAAACATAGACACATATGTTGATAACACAGTAGAAAAGGAAATCTCCCGGAAAAGAATGGATAACAAACGAAATGCTGATGGGGCTGAGCCAAACAGCGAAGAGGAAACTGCTATCGGTCCTGAACAAAAGCTGGAAGAGGGGAATTGTACCCCAGGCATGGAAAGACGCAGTACTAGTACCAGTACCAAAGAATGGAAAGGACAAAACAGATCCGAGTGGATACAGGCCTATCAGCCTACTGAGCTGTGTCGGCAAACTGATGGAACGTTTGATAAACACCAGACTGATGTGGCATCTGGAAGAAAAACGAATACTAATTCCACAGCAAGCCGGCTTTAGACAGCACAGATCCACTGAGCACCAGGTCATCCTCATAGCCCAGGAAATAGAAGATGCCTACCAGGCACAGAAACACACAGTAGCGGTTTGTGTAGACCTGGAGAAGGCATTTGACAAAGTCTGGAAAGACGGACTTAGAGTCAAGCTAAGGAGAAGTGAAGTTTGTGGGAGAATGTACAAGTGGATCAACCACTACCTCAAACAAAGAACGGCCAGAGTCCAAGTACAAGGGCAGATGAGCAAAAAGGTGACACTCTAGCAGGGAGTACCCCAAGGGGGAGTACTGTCACCCACACTCTTCCTGGTGTTAATAAACGACATTACAGAGAATATACCAAGAAGAGTCCATAGCTCAATGTTTGCAGACGATCTGGCTATGTGAACCTCTGAAAAGAATCTCACCATAGCATGAAATCGGATGCAGCAGGCCCTAACATCGCTGGAAGAGTGGGCGAACTCATGGCTGGTCAAAATAAACGAGGAGAAAACCACATGCACAATATTCTCCCTTTCAATCAAACCACAAAACACAAAATTAAGCCTAAATGGCAAATTCCTGCAGCAAAACGACAACCAAAACTAACTGGGAGTCACATTTGATCGGCGCATGACATGGAAAAGTTAGATCGAGAGAAACCGAATGAGAGCCAGAGAGAGAATGGCAATCATGAGGAAACTAGCTGGCACAAGCTGGGGAGCAGACGAAAGTTTACTAAAGAAACTGTACACTGGAAGAGTGAGACCAGTTCTCGAGTATGGCATTGCGGCATGGACAACAGCAGCAAAGGCGAACTTCGATAAAGTTAACAAACTTCAAAACCAAGCCATGAGAGTTATAACAGGAGGCATGAAGTCAACGCCAATTGTAGAACTTGAAAAGATTACAAAACTGCAATCCATGACCGATAGAAGAGACTGCAGAGCCCAGCTGCAGTCAGAGAAACTCCGAAGACTGACTGACCATCCAATGCACCAGAGACTAAACAATTTGGGAAATGGGAAACTAAAGAGGAGAAACTTTGCAGAAATAGCCAAAGCAAAGATGCACGAAGATCCCATAAAGGCACTTACAACACCAAAGCCCATCACTACTGTACGAAAACCTACCTGGAGGCAAGATATATTTCCAGAGGTGGTAGAAAATATACCAGGTATTGGAAACAAAAACTGTCAGACTGAAAAAAAAAAGGAGAGATACTACCCTAAGCTTTATATCGAAAAACTACCCAAGCATGGACTGGACCCATGCACACACCGACGGTTCTGTAACAGACACTACACAGAACGGAGGGGCAGGAGCATTCCTGAACCTACCAAATGCCAGAAAAATAACACTGTCATTCGCCACTGGTAAGTACACAAGCAATTTCAGAGCGGAGGCAGAGGCACTGAGGGCGGCAGTGGAAGAAATGGTGACACATAAAGAAAATGATAGCCATACAGTCCTGCTTACAGATGCTCTCGCCGTAGTCACAGTGCTAAAAAGCCAGAAAAAAACTGAGCTTAATGACTTAAAAGCAGCACTCTGTCAACTATGCCAGCAGTCCGCACCAAAAAGGGTAGTGGTACAGTGGGTCCCATCACACTGCAACATCCAAGGCAACGAGGAGGCAGACAGACTGACAAAAGAAGGTGCAAGACTACCACAAACAGATACTAGTATGACGTACGAAGAGTCAAAACGGCTTATTAAAGCCAGATACATGACCAAATGGGAAACTGAACATACTGGTTACACCAAAAACGATGCATATTACCAGTTGAACAGAAGAGAGCAGGTCGTTGTCTTCAGACTTCGCACTGGCCACAATAGACTGAGGTACCACCTATTCAACAAATTGAAGATAAGTGGAACCGACGAATGCCCGTACCGGGAAAATGACCGCTGAACATCTGCTGCAGAACTGCCCGACATACGAGGATCAGAGAGAGCAGATGTGGCCATCACCAGTGGAACCACAAGACAAGCTCTGTGGCAGTGTCGACAGCCTCAGGATGACCGCCGCTTTTTTCGAAAAAATAATGGTAACTGTCTGACTGCGTACGAAGAAGAAGAAGATAACATTGTATACTTACTTGCTCACTTGGGGACCCGTTTCTCGTCGGGGGTTGCCCCTGCTGATCTCAGCTCGTCTCCAATATTCTCTATCGTACACGAGGCCAGGGGGTAATACGCTTCCTTTTAACTTTTCACGGGCGTTGCAGGGGAGAACAAAGAAGTTTGATCAACTCATTGGAGGTCTACCTATCAACTCATTGGATGTCTACCCATCAACTCATTGGAGGTCTACCCATCAACTCATTGGAGGTCTACCCATCAACTCATTTGAGGTCTACCCATCAACTCATTGGAGGTCTACCCATCAACTCATTGGAGGTCTTCTCATCAACTCATTGGAGGTCTACCCATCAACTCATTGGAGGTCTACCCATCAACTCATTGGAGGTCTACCCATCAACTCATTGGAGGTCTACCCATCAACTCATTGGAGGTCTACCCATCAACTCATCAGAGGTCTACCCATCAACTCATTGGAGGTCTACCCATCAACTCATTGGAGGTCTACCCATCAACTCATTGGAGGTCTACCCAGCTGTGTTTTTAATCATCGAGGGTACCAACCGCCTGTCAGCGTGCTCCAACGTTCATCATTACTTCTGAGTGTGTTGCCGTATCACCTACTATTTGCCTCGTATGGCCTCCTCACCTCTGATTTGCCTCGTGTGGGCCTCCTCATCTCTGATTTGCCCGTGTTGCCTCATCACCTTTGATTTGCCTCGTGTTGCCTTCTCACCTATAATTTGCCTGGTGTGCCTTCTCACCTATGATTTGCCTCGTGTGGCCTCCTCACCTCTGGTTTTCTTGCACGAACAACTGCATCACTCGGCCATGTCGGAATTGTGGAGGTTCTCTATACACTGGTGTCAGAGAGTGAGGTCGACCACTCGCTTATCTAGAGATGTCTGAGCCATTTACCGTCTGTAAGTGTCACTGTTTAAGCAGCATAGTACATTACATGGAACACTGCAAGGCAGGTGGATAGAGAACATTAAAGTGGTTGTACAGCGACACGGGCTCACACTGACCGACTTAATGGACTTGGCTCAGGAAAGACGAGATAAGCTCACGACGACGCGCAACGGTACAAGTGGAAAGAAAACCTAATTGTATAATTAAAGAGAGAAGCGAATAGGGTCCAGTCCCGGCAACCTTCCAAATCTGTCTGGATGTACAAAAGGGCAGTCCAGCTCGCGCGACGACGTCTTTGCTAGTACTTACTTACTTAGGTGCTCCTCTTCTACCGTGAGGTGTAGAGGTTTGCCAAAGAGAACGCCACACTGCTCTATCCGCCGTCTTTTTCCTGGCCTCTTTCCAATCCAGCCCTCTATCACTTAGGGACTGTCGTATGTTGTCTTCCCAACGTACTTTGGGACGTCCTCGGGGTCTGCGTCCTTGACTTTTGATCTCCCATGACCGCTTTGGTATCCGATCTTGTTCCATTCTACAGACATGGCCAAACCACTGTAGTTGGGACTGCTCCACTCGTGTCTGCAGGGGTTGAACTTCAAGATTGCTACGTATTGTCTGGTTACGGATCTTGTCCCTTTTCGTCACCTGAACCGCCTTTCTTAAGTACCTCATTTCTGAAGTTTGTAATTGCCTTTCTTAGGCTATAGTCATTGCCCATGACTCACATCCATATGTCAGGACAGGCACATAGGTCGAGCAGTAAACATACATCTTTTTTTTCCTGCTTATTTCTCTTCTAATGAGGAAACCTCTGTTTATTGCATGGAACAGTCTACCTGCTGCTGCCCTTCGTGCAGTTAACTCCTCTTTGATTCCTCCCCTGCTGTCTATTACCACTCCTAGATATTTAAAGTTGCTGACCTGCTCCACTGCTAGTGTTCTAGTTGCTAGTTCTTGTCCTAAATTATTCTGCATGTTCAGGAACGTCGATGGTAGCAGGCATCCCATCAATATCTTCTTCCATGTTACACACATCGAAAGTGACTGGGTCACAAATAGACAATCCGCTTTGACTAACATTGACCATGACGATATTAATTTCAAACCTCAGTTTTAAAAATACGTATGTACTCGTGAATATATATATAATACATCACTGCTGATATTTCTCTCATTTTCATACTTGGCTTAATAAAAGATTAAATTTGACTGTTGATGAGAACGAGGGGTAACCAGGGTCAGGTGAAACATACTAATCAAGATCTCACCTCTCGTTCTCGTTCGTTCTTCTGGAAGCAGTATGTGACACAGTAGTCTGACCAATGATGTGGGAATCGTCACTGCAACCCCCATAGTGGGGAGTTTCTTGGGAGGGGGGGGGGGCCTGAATTGCACTACAGCCAGGAGGAATATTGTTCCCCATTATTAAGAACGACGCGTAATGTAATACGATCCCCAGCAATTCGCTGCCAAATAAACGTTAAGTGTTAACTTAACTCAGCACGAATAGCTTCAAACAACAACAACAACAACAACATCATTGGTTTTATCCACAACAACGGTCACTAAAAACAGAAACAACGTCTAGGGGTGATAATATAAATATAATGTTTGCTAACATATTACACTGTTATGTCCCTTGTTACAAGAATGCGAAGTGCATTCACAACTAACGTCATTTAAAAGAGTTCTTTGTTTGATCTCAACGTCATTTTCATATATGTCTGTGTCTTCCTATTTCATTTGTCCATTATTTGCAGGTGCAGTACTTGGCCCTTCTACATAGTACACATCACGTGACTCGTGAATTGGATGGTTGTTGTGTCCATTAGTTGCAAGAAGATTAGCTTTCGTTTTTACAGACGATTGATGTTGTCGGCGAGAATTCCAATAATGAATTCAGAAAAGAAATAAGTTATAGTTGTAGTTGTAGTTTTAGTTGTAGTTGTAGCTGTAGTTGTAGTTGTAGTTGTAGTTATAGTTGTAGTTGTAGTTGTAGTTATAGTTGTAGTTATAGTTGTAGTAGTATAGTTGTAGTAGTAGTTATAGTTGTAGTTGTAGTTATAGTTGTAGTTGTAGTTATAGTTGTAGTTGTAGTAGTAGTTATAGTTGTAGTAGTAGTTATAGTTGTAATAGTAGTTCTAGTTGTAGTAGTAGTTATAGTTGTAGTAGTAGTTATAGTTGTAGTAGTAGTTGTAGTTGTAGTAGTAGTTATAGTTGTAGTAGTAGCTATAGTTATAGTTATAGTAGTAGTTATAGTTGTAGTTGTAGTAGTAGTTATAGTTGTAGTTGTAGTTGTAGTAGTAGTAGTAGTTATAGTTGTAGTTGTAGTAGTAGATATAGTTGTAGTTGTAGTAGTAGTTTTAGTTGTAGTTGTAGTAGTAGTTATTGTTGTAGTAGTAGTTATAGTTGTAGTTGTAGTAGTAATTGTAGTTGTAGTAGTAGCTATAGTTGTAGTTGTAGTAGTAGTTATAGTTGTAGTTGTAGTAGTAGTAGTAGTTATATTTGTAGTAGTAAAAGTTGTAATACTAGTAATTTTGTTGCTGCAGTAGTAGTAGTTGATTCTGTAGTTGTAGTAGTAGCAATTGTTGAAGTTCTGCCAGTAGTGGTAGTTGTTATAGTTGTAGTACTTGTAGTAGTGGTGATGGTGGTGGTGGTAGTAGTAGTAGCAGTAGTAGTAGTAGTAGTAGCATCAGATATAGAAAGTGGGACAATCTTCTACACATAGACTTTGAAATACAGCTCTTAGGTGTAAGTGTAGGGGTAGGTGTAGGTGTAGCGTCACTATCACGCTAACCAGCATACTTGATATATACAATCTCACACAATCGTACATATAATTAAATACAAACACATTTTCATAAACAGGAACTTACATGATTGAACATATACACATGCGCACACGCACACACGCACACACACAAACACAGTAGAGTGTACCAGAAGGATGTGCCATATCACTCAGTCTCTTCATCCTCTATAATAGCGACATTGCAATGACACTCCCCTGCCATACACCCAGTCTCTTTATAATAGCGACATTGCAGTGCCACTTCCCTGGCATACACCCAGGGCTCTTCATTCCGACAATTTTGCTGTCTGGACTGCCGCAGAACACATTCCCACATCCAAACCGTTGGCAAATGGGCATCTGGCTTGACAGTTCAGATCCATTTTTTGAAGACTGAAATAACCTAATTAACGCCATCCAACAAGAAAAACAAATACAAATACACGAAAGCAAGGTTGCATTTGTGGAAAAATCCTACATACTTTATGGGTAATTCTAGATAAACGACCTACCTGGAAGCCACACACGAGAGTCATTGAACAATAAAGTACCCAGGAAGTTCTCTCATGAAAAAGCAGGATGGTACAAGTTGTGTAAGTACATGAACAGCCACGGCAATACTACATGACTGTAACCTGCATGGCTAACATCATCCAGAATTACCACAACGACCAGTTCACAACACTGATCTAAGACTTATCACGGGACAGATGAAGTCCACTCCCATCAATACAATTGAGAATGACACCAATCTTTGCTCACTTGAGAACATGCGCGAAGACTCAACTAAGACCTCTCTTTAACTAGAAGCTTTGACTCAGGAGGTGATTCAAGAAAAATATAACCCCCCAGGAATGGATTCACGAACACACAGATGGATCCACAGATGATAAATAGAGGAAGGGGGAGAAGGAGACATCTTTACATAAGACTTAAAAGGCAGGTGATTTGCAAGGTTTTCCCAACGGAGAAGGTATCAAACTTGGATAAATTATAATATAACAACTTTTAGAAAAGCTGCCGCTTACATGAATAAAAGTGCACAGCAACAAATTAATTTTAAAAAGTCCAAATTAGATATTAGGAATAAATATTTAGTCCGCGAGTGGTGAATGTTTGGAACACATTACCATAGGAAACAGTGGATGAAGGGTCAATTTATGCATTTAAGAATAGATTGGAATCGCATAGGTATTTTTTTTAAGTGAATGTAAAATAAACTGGTTGTATACTGACTCTGCAGTCTTCTAAACCAGTATAAATACGTTTAGTTTAAGGTAATTTCAGGACAGAAAGAATGACTCTTCTGCAGGCTATAAGAATTCATACCAGACCGAATGAGCAGCCACACGACAAGATCATCTTCTTCATTGACTGCATATCCTACTTGAATCTTTACATAACACCAGAAATGAACAAATATTTCTAAAAATGGCTTGGCTGGCTTCGTTCGTTCTCAATCTCCCGCTACCAAACCCTGAAAAGGCTTAAGTAGCAGAATGTAGTCCACGGAACGGAATGCGTTGTGTCGTAGTTTACAGATTGACGGTGATATGTGCACCTTTTGGTCCAACATATCCGACTTCAGCAAGCATTTTTTGAGTACCGGATTAGCATTCCCTCTTCGATTCCTTCTCCTTAGCCAGTCTGCTCTGTTGCAGCCTGAAATCCAGGATCATCGCGTGGAGGTGTAGAAGGGTCTTGGCAGCTCTGGTTCGCTGGCCCTGACGTTAGCAGCAAGCTATGGGTCGCTGACCAATGCAGCTCATGCGCTGCTCAGCATCTTGATCCCTATCTAAAAATAATATTCAAGTTAAACAGTACCTAAAGGACCTTAATTGTTGCGCTCTACTGTCTACTCTCCCACTATGGCATTTCATGAGCAGAGATAGAGAAGGGTTGGGGCGGGGGGAGCTGATGCCCTGTCCAGAGCTGGTAGCAAAATGGAGCAATGTCCCCATAATGTTCCATTAAGAGAAGCCAAAACTATTGTTATCGACGATTACAGCAGCACCATATAGCAGGAAGAAATGGCCAGACAGCGATATGTCTGACCCTATTTACTAACTTAAAAGACACCAACAAACTGCTCATTTCCACTTGATAACAGGCCAATGCAGTCTACTAGGCAACCTCTATTGACCCAAGATGTTCTACAGTTTAGTTTAGTTGAAGAATCAACGTCATTGCATACGGTGTAACCCATAAGTGCTCTGTTCTCAGTATTTTTGGAGAATCTCAGCACAATGCACGAACTTTGTAGCACTGGCGAAGAACCCGTAATAGATCGGGTAGATTTTTAACATTTTAAGTTTTGCCCGGGTTGAGGCAGTACCTACTGGCTACCTTCCAAATCTGGCCAGAGAAAGCAGAGTTGGCTTGGGTTGGCTTCGTTCCTTCTCAATCCGCCGCTACCAAACACTGAAAGGGCTTAAGTAGCAGAATGTAGTCCAGAGAATGGAATGCGTTGCGTCGTAGTTTACAGCTTGACTGCGATATTTGCACCTTTTGGTCCAACACATCCGACTTCAGCAAGTTTTTTTTGAGTACCAGGTCAGCATTCCCTCTTCGATCCCTTCTCCTTAGCCAGTCTGCCCTGCTGTAGTCTGTTATCCAGGATCACCGCGTGAAGGTGTAGAAGTGTCTTGGCAGCTTTGGTTCGCTGGCCCTGACGCTATCGGTCAGCTTTGAGTCGCTGACCACTGCAGCTCATGCGCTGCTCTGCATCTTGATCCCGAAAGCAGAGTTGAGAAAGAAAGTACGGGGACAACTGCCCAAACCTGGCAAGAGAAAGCATAGTTGAGGCAGAAGGTACGGGGACTACCGTCCAAACCTGGCCAGAAAAAGCAGGATTGAGGTAGAAGGTGCGGGGATACCATCAAACCTGGCCAGAGAAGGCAGGATTGAGGTAGAAGGTGCGGGGATACCGTCAAACCTAGAAAAGACTGAACTTCGTCCTTGATACTTTGCTGCAGATCTAGCGTGACAAAATTATTAAGCGCAGAAGAAGAACAGGCAAACAGACAAACACATGTACACACAAACACACATACACAAACACACATACACACTCAATCACGCTCCCACACAGATACGCCCTCACGCACACTCGCACACACACACACACACACACATACATACATACACACACACATATATACATACATACATTCATGCATGCATACATACATACACACACACACGCGCACGCACGCACGCACACACACACACACACACACACACACATACACACATACATACACACAAACTAACTTAGTACATTACTTACACTTTCAGTATAATAAATATACTTTAAACTTTCAACATAAAAAATATAATTTACGCCTTCAACATAAAAATACTTCTGAATGGTACAGATGAGACTTACGGGTGTGATTACCACACTTTTACAATCATGTAGTAAAAAACGACACATGAAAGTTGTGTTTGGATCAAGTAATTTTATCACTTAATATGTATTTATACAATCTTCTTTCTCTTTGCTAGAGAACAGGTTAATGCTTTGATTCAGACTTCCTGAAAGGTACTAGCGACAGTAGTTAATCTATGCTTTGCAGGGTGCCAAAAAGAGGGACGATAAATACAATTTGGTCACGAGACATGAGTACTTCTTGTATTATATCACATTTGTTAAAGGAGGAAGGAGATAGGGGAGTGGGTGCCATAGTAACGAAGTGCTTGTAGCCCGTTCACGAGAACCAAACTTGCATGTGTTCGGATTTATGAAAATGTAAGGTCGTAGGTACAGTCACATGCTGCAAACCTATTTAAATATGAGTGTATTTGAGTCAGATCCTCTGGAAGGTAAGACATATTTAATCACTTCGAATTTTTATCTTTTCTAGACACTGTAGGCTTGTTTCTCTGAGTCTTTTCTCATAACTGTAATTCTGGAATCCCATTGTCAGTTGTGTCGCTTTTCTTTGTATTCTTCCCAGCATGTTTATATCCCCTCTACGATAAGGACTCCACACCTGAACACAGTACTCCAATCTAGGTCTAACTAATGCTTTATACAGTTTGATTAACACTTAACACGCGGTAGAAATTGGTTGTTTTCACCTCATATTGTCGATAGCTTTCATGATGAAGTAGGCACGATACAATTGCTTTACATTACTCTTCCCTTCGAGCGCATAATTTCTGTGGATTGCTCGTACAGTTATCTGTTGGCTTTAGCTATGTCCATGGCTCACCATCCTTCAAAACATCACTTGATCACATCTAATATAAAGACGTTAAGTTAAAGCTATGTCCAGCTCGCCATCCTTCAAAACATCACTTGATCACATCTAGTATAAAGACGGTAAGTTAAAGCTATGTCCAGCTCGCCATCCTTCAAAACATCACTTGATCACATCTAGTATAAAGACGTTAAGATAAGTTATTTCTGTCGTAACCCGTCTCCTCTTCATTTTATGACAACAGACAGCACTCCTGCACAAAGAAAACTCTTAGCTCTTATTGTTGTTGGACTAACATAAATTAGAATTGGTTTCTGAATTAATGCTTGAACAGAATCAAGAAGCCACAGAACAACACCGAGCAAACATGATGGAAAAACTGGTCTTCCACACATTGGACCTTAAAAGTCAGTCTCGGAGCGCTTTTGTGTCGAATATTATATTTTACCGTAAATGTGTTTCTCCAAGACGTTATAGCGAAACGATGCTAATCGAGGTGTGTGTGTGTGTGTGTAGTATTAGTAGTATTAGTAGTAGTAGTAGTAGTAGTAGTAGTAGTAGTAGTAGTAGTAGTAGTAGTGGTGGTGGTAGTAGTAGTAGTAGTAGTAGTAGTAGTAGTAGTAGTAGTAGTAGTAGTAGTAGTAGTAGTAGTAGTAGTAGTAGTAGTAGTAGTAGTAGTAGTAGTAGTAGTAGTAGTAGTGGTGGTGGTAGTAGTAGTAGTAGTAGTGACCATTTTCAGTCATGATAAACAAAGAATATTTACTTAGCTTTTGTTTTCTCCTCGTGGCGTTGTCTTTTCACTTTTCTGTTTTGCAAGAGATTCTCTTCACCAAGGATCGGGTGCTCATTCAAGATACAACTCCAGGAAAAATTGCCAGACTTTCCACCTAAAAACTAGCTCAGATGATGATTAGAGGAAAATACAACACAGGGAACTGGACTCACGTATACACAGATAGATCTGCAGAGGGCACAGTTAAGGAAGGGGGAGCATGCTTCTTTGTAAGATACAGCAATGGGGAAATAACCCACAGGGCTTTCTTTATTTGGAAGATTTATTCCAGTGCAGAGTCTATGGCGCTCCTACAGGCACTAAGAATGTTCAGACCGACACCTACAAACTCAGATTGTATTTTGCCATGGGACCTACCTTTACATTTTTAATCACCTAAAAAGCTGCCGTCCGGGGTGGAAATAGTCGTGCCTCCGCGAGTAGAATACAGAGAAGCAAACACTTTACAACAACAACAAACAAACAAAACAAAACAAACAAAAAACTGGGTAAACGAGCATCCGCGTGAGTTCGTGCGTGTGCATTTTTTCTCCCAATGATGCAGCACACTAAACTGTCCTGACGGTACGTGTCTGACAGGGCCAACCATGCTTCAACGATCAATGGGGACGATCCAGATTAAGAATGCCATCCAGGTTCACACTGAGTTTTGACACAGGGCTGACACCGCTGACTTTGTACACAAATGAATTTGTTACAGAAAGAAACATAGAAAACTTTCTTTATCCCGGAATGGACATCCGGAGTACAATATTATCAGGACTGTCAGTGGTGAAAGCCGAAAGGAAGCCGCTGGCATGAATAACCATAAATGCTGAAATAAATATTATGAATCAGAGTTGGGGCATTGTACAAAGGGTGGCTATAGATAAAAGGGGGGGGGGGTGGGGAGAGTTTGTTGCTAACCTTAATGACGTCATCAGGCGTGACGGTGACTGACCACTGTATCAGTGACTGACCACTGTATCAGTGACTGACCACTGTATCAGTGACTGACCACTGTATCAGTGACTAACCAAGGAACAATAAAGGCGAAGACATGTGTTGCAACTGCAATGTGCCTAAGTGTGACTGGATATATCTATATATTATATATGTATATACAAACATATTCATTCATTACAGCAGAAGTTCCTAACCCTTTTGTTCCTGTGTTACCCTTTGAGCATTCTGACAGGTTCTCGTTTATTTATCATCATTTAACCAGCTTTATTTACGACACAAATATCACCAACTGATCTCTGTCGTCTAATACTGGTAGATAACTGATCTCTGTCGTCTAATACTGGTAGATAACTGATCTCTGTCGTCTAATACTGGTAGATAACTGATCTCTGTCGTCTAATACTGGTAGATAACTGATCTCTGTCGTCTAATACTGATAGATAACTGATCTCTGTCGTCTAATACTGGTAGATAACTGATCTCTGTCGTCTAATACTGGTAGATAACTGATCTCTGTTGTCTAATACTGGTAGATAACTGATGTCGTCTAATACTGGTAGATAACTGATCTCTGTCGTCTAATACTGGTAGATAACTGATCTCTGTCGTCTAATACTGGTAGAAAGATGATCTCTGTCGTCTAATACTGGTAGTTAAACGATCTCTGTCGTCTAATACTGGTAAATAACTGATCTCTGTCGTCTAATACTGGTAGATAACTTATCTCTGTCGTCTAATACTGGTAGATAACTGATGTCGTCTAATACTGGTAGATAACTGATCTATGTCGTCTAATACTGGTAGATAACTGATCTCTGTCGTCTAATACTGGTAGAAAGATGATCTCTGTCGTCTAATACTGGTAGTTAAACGATCTCTGTCGTCTAATACTGGTAAATAACTGATCTCTGTCGTCTAATACTGGTAGATAACTTATCTCTGTCGTCTAATACTGGTAGATAACTGATGTCGTCTAATAATGGTAGATAACTGATCTCTGTCGTCTAATACTGGTAGATAACTGATCTATGTCGTCTAATACTGGTAGATAACTGATCTCTGTCGTCTAATACTGGTAGATAACTGATCTATGTCGTCTAATACTGGTAGATAACTGATCTCTGTCGTCGTCTAATACTGGTAGGTAACTGATCTCTGTCGTCTAATACTGGTAGATAAATGATCTCTGTCGTCTAATACTGGAAGATAACTGATCTCTGTCGACAAATGCTGGTAGGTAACTGATCTATGTCGTCTAATACTGGTAGGTAACTGATCTCTGTCGTATAATACTGGTAGATAACTGATCTCTGTCGTCTAATACTGGTAGATAACTGATGTCGTCTAATACTGGTAGATAACTGATCTCTGTCGTCTAATACTGGTAGGTAACTGATCTCTGTCGTCTAATACTGGTAGATAACTGATCTCTGTCGTCTAATACTGGTAGATAACGTATCTCTGTCGACAAATGCTGGTAGATAACTGAAGGGCCTGGGTTGGTCGAATAATTCCTGCACACTGACAGCACTTAGTCAAATACTTGGAGTTTATACTAGGGTCAGTGTGTATTTACTTTTTAGCCGGGTGACGCCAGGATTTAATTATATTGAAGCAATACGGCATTGAGTAAGGTGACACTTTGTATTTTGAAAGAGAAATGGAGCATAATTTGCCTAGTTGGTACCTTTTACCAGCTGTTTTGTAACGCGATTGTTACTAGGGACGCACACAATATCGGTAATTACTATTCTGTCGAATACGATTAGAGACGTTCAACTATTCGGCTGGAGCGAATACAGTTACGCCCAGCGAATGGACGATTGGCATAAACAGTTGGTTTCAATACGTCTACGGATTTATAAAGTAATTCAGAAAAATAAAATAATTTACAAAGTGTTGCTTCGTAACAAAATGCTGCAAATATCTGTTTACTATTTAATGCTAGCCATTAATAGCTAAATATTTTTGTTAATGTATTTTAAAATCCATTGCCACGTGAAACAAATCTTTTAACATTCTATGCCACGAGTTAACATCTACTGTCTGAATATTGACACATGCATCTACACTGCTGATCTACAGTCTACTGTAGATTCGGGCTTTCTGACTTACAGAAAAATCCCTTTGAACTGTCACATTCCAATGTTGACTAAATAAGGAAACTTGCATTTGTCAACTATCAGTGCAACTATTACAGAGTGTTCGGAGAAAAAAAGATGGATATACAGTTGGCGTCAGGGCTGGGTTCTGTGAAAGAATCAGTCTCAACAGTGATGTGTTGTGTTCTGTACCGTGAATTTGTTTTGTTTTTCTATGTGTGGAACATGGATTGATTATAATATATGTTCCGTTATTTAGTCGGCCTTGGAAAGTGACGTTTCAAATGCATTGTCTCGATGATTCAGATGGCCTATATAAACTAGGCCATGGCTGATATTGATACTTCCGTGATTTAAAAAAAAATACTTAAATAACGTCGTCATAACGCGAATCAAAAGTATTTCAACTTTTGGGGTACACAAATATCACTCCGGCTTTTGACAGATTCGTATTTTTTTACAGGATACTGTTCTGTCGAATACCGTCTATCAAATGCAATATTCAGTAGCCAAACGAATACGCATCGGTTATTCTGTGCATTTCTGTTACACTGTGTGGTACTGTACACCATGGTCAGACTCTCAAACCCTTGTGTATCACTTTAAAAGTGCTACTGTACCATAGGAGGTGAATATATCTCAGGTTGGAAACACCTAAATTAAAGTGTCTTAAAGAATATTGAAACACGCATCGGTTATTCTGTGCATTTCTGTTACACTGTGTGGTACTGTACACCATGGTCGGACTCTCAAACCCTTGTGTATCACTTTAAAAGTGCCACTGTACCACAGGAGGTGAATATATCTCAGGTTGGAAACACCTAAATTAAAGTGTCTTAAAGAATATTGAAACACGTTTCTCTGAGCCCAATAGCAAAAGAAGTTTATTAATATGATGTTCTGCTGAAGACGGATGTATCGGACCGAAAGATGCAAATGACGCAGTCAAGCTGTAAACTAGCGACACAACGCATTCCGTTCTCCGGACTACATTCTGCTACTTGCAAAGCCCTGTTAGGTCTTGGTAGCGTGAGACTGAGAACGAACGCAGAAGAAGAAGAAGAATATGATATATTACAGCTGCGGTGGTGCAGTGGTTAGTGTACTGGTTTCCCAGTTAGGCGGTCGGGGTTCAGATCGCAAACCGGCCCTTATGATCGACCCACCCACACAAATTGGGTACCTGCAAATTCTGGTAAGTAAAGGCGGCCGGCATGATACTGACATCATCCACTATGTGTCGTCGGTCACCAAATAATATGGGCCTAACACCATATTTCCTATACGTCGCATGGCGTGACGGGATCTTTATTTTTTCAGCTGTAATATGAAAATGTGTTGTTACACTATTTTTGATCTCTAATTCAACACCTTTCAGGATGTTAACGAGAACATCTTTAGGCACACTATCTTATCGGTGATTCTTCTTCTTCTTCTTCGTACGCAGTCAGACAGTAACCATTATTTTTTCGAAAAAAGCGGCGGTCATCCTGAGGCTGTCGCCACTGCCATAGAGCTTGTCTTGCAGTTCCACTGGTGATGGCCACATCTGCTCTCTCTGATCCTCGTATGTCGGGCAGTTCTGCAGCAGATGTTCAGCGGTCATTTTACCAGTACCGCACGGGCATTCGTCGGTACCACCTATCTTCAATTTGTTGAATAGGTGGTACCTCAGTCTATTGTGGCCAGTGCGAAGTCTGAAGACAACGACCTGCTCTCTTCGGTTCAACTGGTAATAGGCATCGTTTTTGGTGTAACCAGTATGTTCGGTTTCCCATTTGGTCATGTATCTGGCTTTGATAAGCCGTTTTGACTCTTCGTACGTCATACTAGTATCTATTTGTGGTAGTCTTGCACCTTCTTTTGCCAGTCTGTCTGCCTCCTCGTTGCCTTGGATGTTGCAGTGTGATGGGACCCACTGTACCACTACCCTTTTTGATGCGGACTGCTGGCACAGTTTGCAGAGTGCTGCTCTTAAGTCATTAGGCTCAGTGTTTTTCTGGCTTTTTAGCGCTGTGACAACGGAGAGAGCATCTGTAAGCAGGACTATATGTCTTTCATTTTCACTGTGTCTCATCATTTCTTCCACTGCCGCCCTCAGTGCCTCTGCCTCCGCTCTGAAATTGCTTGTGTACTTACCAGTAGCGAATGACAGTGTTATTTGTTTTCCATTTGGTAGGTTCAAGAATGCTCCTGCCCCTCCGTTCTGTGTAGTGTTTGTTACAGAACCGTCGGTGTATGCATGGGTCCAGTCCATGCTTGGGTAGCTTTTCGATATGAAGCTTTGGGTAGTATCTCTCCTTTCTTTTTCAGACTGGCAGTTTTTGTTTCCAATACCTGGTATATTTTCTACCACCTCTGGAAATATATCCTGCCTCCAGGTAGGTTTTCGTACAGTAGTGATGGGTTTTGGTGTTGTTAGTGCGTTTATGGGATCTTCGTGCATCTTTGCTTTGGCTATTTCTGCAAAGTTTCTCCGCTTTAGTTTCCCATTTCCCAAATTGTTTAGTCTCTGGTGCATTGGATGGTTAGTCAGTCTTCGGAGTTTCTCTGACTGCAGCTGGGCTCTGCAGTCTCTTCTATCGGTCATGGGTTGCAGTTTTGTAAACTTTTCAAGTTCTACAATTGGCGTTGACTTCATGCCTCATGTTATAATTCTCATGGCTTGGTTTTGAAGTTTGCTAACTTTATCGAAGTTCGCCTTTGCTGCTGTTGTCCATGCCGCAATGCCATACTCGAAAACTGGTCTCACTCTTCCAGTGTACAGTTTCTTTAGTATGCCTTCGTCTGCTCCCCAGCTTGTGTCAGCAAGTTTCCTCATGATTGCCATTCTTTCTCTGGCTCTCATTCGGTTTCTCTCAATCTGACTTTTCCTTATCGGTGATTCAAAATCTTGAAATTGTAGGGCTAGTGGTTGTACACATAGGTAGACTAGTGTGTGTATTATGTGTGTTTTATCAATGAAAGTATTCTCGACACACACTCAAGTATGGATTGATTGATCTGTTATCGTTAGTGACAACTGTCACACACTAAAGTATTGATTGATCTGTTATCGTTAGTGACAACTGTCACACACTCAAGTATTGATTGATCTGTTATGGTTAGTGACAACTGTCGCACACTCAAGTATTGATTGATCTGTTATCGTTAGTGACAACTGTCACACACTCAAGTATGGATTGAGCTGTTAACGTTAGTGACAACTGTCACACACTCAAGTATGGATTGATTGATCTGTTATCGTTAGTGACAACTGTCACACACTCAAGTATTGATTGATCTGTTCTCGTTAGTGACAATTGTCACACACTCAAGTATGGATTGATTGATCTGTTATCGTTAGTGACAACTGTCACACACTCAAGTATTGATTGATCTGTTCTCGTTAATGACAACTGTCACACACTCAAGTATTGATTGATTGATCTGTTATCGTTAGTGACAACTGTCACACACTCAAGTATTGATTGATCTGTTCTCGTTAATGACAACTGTCACACACTCAAGTATTGATTGATTGATCTGTTCTCGTTAGTGACAACTGTCACACACTCAACTATTGATTGATCTGTTCTATGAAACCTAAAAATGAACAACAGAAATGGCAATGAAGTAACGGATTGTCCGAATTCGAACAACGTTCCTCTAAGTGGCGTAAGGACCTTGTCAAACGAACACACGCCCACACAGTCACATTAACTTAGACACACTTACATGTATTTACACTAGCTCTCACATACACATAGACACACACACACACACACACATCACACACACCATTGAGATGCGGGTAACTGAAATGACTGTCAGGAGCAAATCGTGGCGATTATCACAAACCTTGACCCTGTCGCCGAGGTGTAACCTTCGATGAACATTCTGTTTCACGTGCAATGAGCCTCGAGAATCTGCATTTATAATCCTGGGACCTAATGAATCATTACCTGATTCTGTGGCTGATTGGACGGAAGGTCAGGATAATGAATGCGTGATCAACAGGGCAAGATCTGGGGGGAGACGATCTGGAATCCATGGATCCTAATTAATGCAAACAGAACTTCAGACACGTGACCTTCACGTGCCCCTCCGCCGACCAATTGGAAATAATTTCACATGATTGAGCGATGTTCCTTAACAAGAGAGAACTGCGCATGTTTATTAGTGCCCCTGGTTCCTGTCTCCTGTGCGTTGGGTTCAATTTTGAAGGGAAATTGAAACGTACATTAATACACCTCTCTCTTTCGGTCTATCGGTCTGTCTGTCTCTCTCTCTCTCTCTTTGTCTCTCTCTCTATCTCTCTCTTTCTCTCTTTCCCTCCCTCTCCCTCCCTCACTCGTGCTGTCCCTCTCACTTTCTCTCTTTCATTCTCTCTCTCTGTCTCTCTCTCTCTCTCACTGTTAGAACCAAGCCTGACAGTAACTGAACCCGGAGATGACACTCTCTAGCTCTTAGACTACCTAAGTGGCTCATTGTCAGTACCTATTTTTACACAAGCCACTTGTGGCTTGTAGCCACTTGAGTGGCGTGTTATGTTACATCTCTATTAGCCAAGTTTAAAGAACAATTTTAGAAGTTTAGTCCAATCAAACATTCTTAATGTTACTTCCTGTGGATGAACTGTTCAATTTTAGAGCCATTTGCGCTTTTTTGTCCCAGACAAAGAGGTTTAAATTTAAGAAAATAGTTTATCAAATCGTTTGGTCCAGCAACAATGCTTTGATAGAAACACCTTCCAGTGATAGTAGGCAGCGATTATCAATAGAACATGTATCACAGCTTATCTATTCTTGGAAAATGATAAAACTTACATGTGGTGTGTATACATGGATATTGTTAGTGAGGATTAGTGTTAGGAGCTTCAGACCTCAACACATATATTATGATATATTATGGTCAGTTGACGTCAACAAATTCGCTCAATCTCCCACGTCACAGCCTTGTCATATCAGCACGATAATAATTATAACGGCGAAATAACTACGGGGATCTGTAGTTTAGACTATATAAGACCATGACATAACCACGGCTATCTGTAGTTTAGACTATATATGACATAACTATGTCCATCTGTAGTTTAGACTATATATGACATAACCATGGGCATCTGTAGTTTAGACTATATATGACATAACTATGTCCATCTGTAGTGTAGACTATATATGACAGAACTATGTCCATCTGTAGTTTAGACTATATATGACATAACTATGTCCATCTGTACTTTAGATTATATAAGACCATGACATAACCACGGCTATCTGTAGTTTAGACTATATATGACATAACTATGTCCATCTGTAGTGTAGACTATATATGACATAACTATGTCCATCTGTAGTTTAGACTATATATGACATAACTATGTCCATCTGTAGTTTAGATTATATAAGACCATGACATAACCACGGCTATCTGTAGTTTAGACTATATATGACATAACTATGTCCATCTGTAGTTTAGACTATATAAGACCATGACATAACCACGGCTATCTGTAGTTTAGACTATATATGACATAACTATGTCCATCTGTAGTGTAGACTATATATGACATAACTATGTCCATCTGTAGTTTAGACTATATATGACATAACTATGTCCATCTGTAGTTTAGACTATATATGACATAACTATGTCCATCTGTAGTGTAGACTATATATGACATAACTATGTCCATCTGTAGTGTAGACTATATAAGACCATGACATAACCAAGCACAGTGAAACTGGCGTGTTGAGCACTCCCTAGTGTGTGTGATCTGGTTCACCCCTATAATTGAGTATGGTAATTTAGTCGCGTAGCAAACACTGCTGTAAGAGATGAAGTGTTAGAGACTTTATTGCACTACACCTCTACTCTTCATGAAGTTTAGTAGCCAGTTACCTTTAACGCTACCTTTTCTTCAAGGTGTTCTCATTTACAGATGGGTAGGCTGGAGCGTGACAACAGCGCGATCGAACCAGAAAATTTACTGTGAGAAGCGGGCGCTAGCTACAAAATCCCCACTCTGGAGGTCCAATTGTTTTAGTGTCTTTCCTACCTGCATTTTAAGATCTCGTTTATTTATTGTTCTTTGTCGATAGCCGATTGAATTGTGTTGGTAATTACCGAGTTATCTAACTTTCGTCTTCTAAAAATTGGCGTTGATTGATGATTGTTTCTCTATAATTTGCCTATGTTTATTCTTGTGCAATTAAATGGTTTAGCGTGGACAACCATTCTTTTTCTCTGCAAAGAGATCTGATTAATTCCCACGTGAAGAGATTGTTAGGGGGGAAGGTTATGAGATAGTGAGGTGGCTAGATAGTTAGGTGGGAAGGTGGTGAGGCGGAGAGATGGTGAGGTGTGGAGGACGTGGATGCCGTGGGATAGTGAGACGGTGAGGTGGTGGAATGGTGAAGTGAAGAGATAGGTAGGTAGGAAGGTGGTGAGACGGAGAGATAGTGAGGTGTGGAGGACGTGGAGGTCGTGGGATAGTGAGACGATGAGGTGGTAGAATGATGAGGTGAAGAGATAGGTGGGAAGGTGGAGAGATGGTAACGCGACAAGAAAGTTAGGTGGGTAGGTGGTGAGATGGTCAGACGACGAGATAGGTGAAAAGGTTCTGAGATGGTGAGATGAAGAGATAGTGAGGTGAAAAGGCGGTTTAGACGAGAAAGTTAGGCGGGGAGGTTCTGAGATGGTGAGTTGAATAGATAGTGAGGTAAGAAGGTGGTTAGGCGATGAGATAGTTACGTGCACATGTGATGAGATAGGCGGGGAGGTAGTAAGACCGGGAAATTGTGAGGTAATGAAGTGGGGAAGTTGTTGGATAGTGAGACGGAGAGGTGGAGAAGCTGAGAGACAGAGAACATTGTGAGTCGGTGAGGTTGCGTGACGCGGAGGCAGTGAAGTAGGAGAATCGGAGAGGCGACAAGTTATTGACTAAGGTAGGATCGGTGGTGATGGGTGGTGATGGGTGGTGATGATGACAGGAGAAAAGACATTGGAGCAATTGTCTGTTAGAGAATTTTACCTATTTGTATTTTCTTTCGTGAAACTCTTTTTCATGTTTGTATCTCATATGCACTTTTTAAAAGTTACCTTCAGAAATTAAATAAGTATAAAATAATGTATCCCTTTTTTAATTTAATTTTTTAAAGACGCCATAGCTTACCAGCAAAACAACGTATCCAGTTGATATTTTCACAAAACGTTCAATCAACGATTTTTAGAACTACGCATTTTATTTTAAGACTCGATGTCTTTTTTTTCACAAGTTATGGACATATGATATATAAATAAATAAATATATATATATATATATATATATATATATATATATATATGTATATATATGTATATATATGTATATATATATATACATATATATATATATATATATATATCATCATCATGTAGAATGTCCTTTGTAGAACGTCGCTCCCATCACAGTCTGTCTGAAAGAAACTCGTTCCCTTGCCAAAACTCCAGCCTCCGCCAGTCATACTCAGGCATTCCTGGATATCTTGGTGCCATCGTCTTCGTGGTCTACCCCTTCCTCTTTTACCTGGCACCACACCTTCCATCACCGTTCTCTCAAGACCGTTGTGTCTCTTGATGTGACCAAAGTATTTGCATTTTCTAGCCATATATATACATATATATATATATGTACTTTTTTTAATTCTTTCCATCTTGTCAGATGATAGTAAGTTGTGCTTTGAAAAAAGGGATGTTGCTACGGTTCATTACGAAAGCGAATATGACTCGTAAGAACAATCCGAACAGAACGAATTTTCCGCAGCGCGTGCATGGAACATCGTGACTGTTTGCGGCATTACATTGTGTGGCGTGTTTTCTAGAACTCCGAGTCTCCTATTTTAAGTCCACATGTCTCGGAGAGTGTGGCTAGTCTAACTAGCATCTGCGGGCAACGACTCCACTGCCTTGTGGAAACCTCGGGAAAGGGTAGAACTACGGGAGTAAAACCCAGACAGAAAATCCGGAGTGGTAACACCTAAAGCGGATGGTTTCAAAATCGCAAACTCATTCTGGCAGCTCATGCAGCTGAGCTGGTGTCAAATTGTCATGCTTTGCATTCTTTTGGATTACACCAGCGAGACCGAGAGGAGGATCTTGCAGTTTGGGCAGACCAGGGTCTCCATATTCAGCGCCCAGACTTGTGCCATGAGAGTCTACTCACAGGGTGCCACGTGCATGGTCTGCAAAGACTGAGACATTTATGAATGAATGAGTCTTTAGACTATTCCCAATCAATATCTCCCATGGTTGTATTCCATTCTTAATCCTGCTACTTAATGCAACACGATTCATAGCATCCTGTTCCCATGATTCCAAGTCAATGCCCGCATCACTACTTTCCAACTTGCATTCATCCTTGTACTAAAGTAGGGGACGACTCCGAGTTCTTTTTGCCAACTGCAATTTTCCCATGGAATCTTTAGGTATTCTGCCATCCTCCATCCGACGAGCGTGTCGATGACTAAGCATGGCAGACTTTGACAGGGCCTGTTCTCTCCAACACTTCTGCGGTGGTGATTTTGTCTTGCCACCTATCCCCCAGGATTCTGCACAGGCACCTCGTACGATTGCTGATTCTGAGGTGAAATCTTCACTGTGCATGCTATGACCGAAGCTTCACCCATGATTCAAGAATAGCAACTGCATCTCCCCACGTCGCTAAACCATACAAGTAGTCTGAAAGGGTAGTGATAAGTAAATAATTCATGACACTGTTGAATCCTCGCTTTGAGCCCACAGTCCCATGACTTAAATGTATGACGACACTGCCGATGAAGATATCAATGGGTATAATGAAGAAATGCCAAAATGATCTTTGAAATGAGCGTAGTCGAATTATGTAAGGGATTCTGAACATTCTTCTCCAATATATCGAACACGGAAATTCCAAGTGATCGTATTAATTTAATATCAATAGCGGGCACTAATTAAGTTACATAAGACCGGGTAAGACAATTAAGGTCAAGGTCACGGAAGTTATCTAGCAAACATTGCTGTCTGGGACGGTTTGTAGATGTCACATTTTGCTATTTCCCATATTCCTATGAAGTTATTCGGCCATAACCCTTCCTCATAGCCTTTCCTTCCCTAACAGTTAGCCGTGTATCCATTTACACTTGGGCCAACTTGAGCATGTCCACAACAGGGAACGAACCTGGTACCTTTACCTTCTTCGAACAAACTGCTACGGGGACCCTCAGGAAGAGAATAGGTGTGGTACCAACTGTACTCGGCAGCACGTTGGTCGTGCTAGTTGAGAGGTAAGGGCTCTCGCCTTTCGAGCAACACACGAGTGAAAGCCAAGAACGGTCGGAGGTTCATTCAAGGGGTTTGTCATGAGCCTTTATCCTGACCATGAAGGAGTAGGAGGAGAAAGTTGAAATGTGGCACATTACTTATTCCTTTTGAATGTAGCCACAACTTGAATTTATACATTTCTACAATCTCTGCGTGACCTTTTAACAGACCTTCAGAATAAAGTTACTTATTTTTCGAACTAAACCAGTTATCACAAGCCAGTACGACATCTTCGTCACTGTCAAAATGATTTCCTTTCAGCTGTTTTTTAAGTTTTATGAAAAGAAAAAAGTCTGATGGAGCTAAATCCGGAGAAAATGGTGGATGTGGAAGAATTTCAATATTCAAATCGTTGGTTGTTTGCGGCACAAGCCTTGCTTAATGGAAGGGAGTGTTGTCTTGAATCAAATGCAAAATTTGAGTGCGCGCTATCGCTTGTTTTCTGGTCACAGTCTTTCTTAGTTTGGTAATGAGATCTGCATAAAATTGCTCATTGCCATAAGTCAGGTAATCTTTCGATATGACACCTTTGACGTCCGAAAAAACCGTCAGCATCACTTTTCTTTCCGAGTTCTGTGCTCTTGGCTTGACATGTGTTGGTGAGCCCGGGGTATCCACTGCGTGCTGGAATATTTAGATTCTGGGTCAAAATGGTGAACCGAAGTCTCATCAATTGTCACCACGGTCGGCAACATGTTTTTCAACCAACACATTTTAAGCAACTGACCACAGCAATCAACCCTCGTTTGTTCCTGTCACATGACAGCAGACGCATTGTTCTGACAAACCGTTAGAGTAGCAGATCCGGTCAATAAGGTGTGTTGCTCCATACACCAGCCGGGTAAACCCGTCAAGGGGGAAAATTCATACTTCTCAAGTCCAGTACAAATTGAATGAGCTACATATGTGCCAAATATCAACTTTCTCCTCCCCGTCCTTCATAGTCAGGGTAAAAACCTATGACATGCCCCATGTATCTCGCAATTTTCAAATGTGTCCTGCTCTCAAGGAAGGTGATATCAACGAATAGTTCTTTCTGAAATTAATTTAAAACTCTGAGGTCCTGTGTACACATAATCACGTGAAAGAACCATTGACAATTAACAATCGAAAAGAGCAGGCTGTGAGACTCTAATTTTAAAATTAGAAAAATTTCAATAAATCGGTGGACCGCTTCAAAGCCAAAAAGGTGAAGTCCTCCATTGTGTCTGTGACCTGGTTGTCTGCGCACTCGATTGCAAGTATAAAGAAATAAACCTACACGCCCACAGTGGCAGAAGAGGAGTGAATAAGTGAAAAGTGATTCATCCATCTTTGACTTTTTCTGTCTTCGCAGACAATAGTAATTGTGCTTTGAAAAAAGGGACCTCACTACAGTTCAAAACAATAACAAATGTGACTGGTAAGATTGATCCGAGCAGAGAAGCGTCTTCCACAGTGTGTGCAAGGAAAGTCGGGACCGTTTGCCGCATCGCACGGTGTGCGCATAGCAACAATCAGTAGTCTTCTGTGTTTATTGTTCATGCTTAATCCTGCCCCTCCATGTAACACGATCCATGGCGGCCTGTTCCCATGATTTCAATTCGTTGCCCTCATCATTCAGATTCCGCTTGCAACATCTTTGTACCAAAGCAGTGACCGGCCTTGAGACCTTTTTCCGCAACTGAAATTCCCCATAAAGAAGATCTTTTGGTATTCTGCCATCATCCATCCTCCGAGTGTGTCCCAGTCATCGGAGCAAAAGTGCAGCATTAAAGAGAATTTGACAACCGTACAATTACTCTAATGGATAAGATAGACATAAATAACCAGTAATGTTGGCTTAAGATAAAAAAGACTAAAGTTATGGTGTTCACTAAAAGGAAAGAAAGTTCACAAGCTGACATTCATCTAAATGGAGAAATTCTGGAACAGGTGTCAAGCTATTTGCGCCTTGGCCAGATAATATCGGCGGATGGCAAATGCGAAATGGATATCGTCAGCAGAATTACAATGGTAAAGAATACATTTAATACCATGAGACATACACTTCTGAACAAGCAGATATACCAGCACTTAAAAATTAGAATAATTAAACTTATACGTGCATTCCTTTTTTTTTGGTATGGAATAGAAACCTGGACTTTGACAATGAAAATTGAGAAGAGTTGAAGCCTTTGAAATGTTGGTATTCAGAAGACTTGGATTAGTTTCTTGGAAAGAAAGGAAAACTAAAATAATGAGGACCTGGAACAACTTAATGCGGAAAAGACGCTTCTCAACAAGATATAAAGCAAAAAACTACAATTTTTTGGTTGTGTCAAACGAAATGACAGTCTGATGAAAGTTATTTTAGAGGGAAGAGTAGAGAGCAAAAGAGCCAAAGGGTGGCAGACGTACAGATGAACAGATAACATCAAGATGTGGTCGGGACACAGTTTGACTGAGTGTACCAGCCTGGCGCGGGTCAGAGACAGTTGGAGATCCATTACCATCAGCCTCCGACGCGGAGACAGCGCTTGATAATGATGATGCAAATTACTCACAAGTTGAAATCAGATAAGGTACGTAACTAGTCAAATAAAGTTGAAAATTCTTTCATTATTCAGTTCATCCAACCATCGAAGTTAAAACGTACTAAATATGCTTCCAGCATGTGTGACTGAACGATGTGGAGCACTGGAGACCAACTTTTACTTTACTTAGTCGCTCCTCTTCTACCGGGAGGTGTAGAGGTTTGCCAAAGAGAACGCCACACTGCTCTATCCGCCGTCTTTTTCCTGGCCTCTTTCCAATCCAGCCCTCTATCACTTAGGGACTGTCGTATGTTGTCTTCCCAACGTACTTTGTGACGTCCTCAGGGTCTGCGTCCTTGACTTTTGATCTCCCATGACCGCTTTGGTATCCGATCTTGTTCCATTCTACAGACATGGCCAAACCACTGTAGTTGGTACTGCTCCACTCGTGTCTGCAGGGGTTGAACTTCAAGATTGCTACGTATTGTCTGGTTACGGATCTTGTCCCTTTTCGTCACCTGAACCGCCTTTCTTAGGTACCTCTTTCTTGGGCTGTAGTCATTGCCCATGACTCACATCCATATGTCAGGACAGGCACATAGGTCGAGCAGTATACATGCAACTGGAGACCAACACTAACAATAAATGCCTTGCCCCATAACCTGTTTAATGAAAATCATTTAGAATTATCTGGCCCAGGACCATCACCAACCAAGCGCTGCTTACCCGGAGCAACAGAGAAGACATGCAGACCGCCATTTTGGACAACGTTTGAAATGTATTGGCCGTGACCTCCGAAGGGAATATGTGACCATCACCTGCTCTGGAGGCCAACATAAAAGATAAAGAGAGGTTAACCTAAGAGTGGCATATTGCAGTAGCTTTCCTAACATCCCGAGCGTGCTGATGAAGGTGGACCAGGTTCCTCCAGGCGGTTGTGCTATGCTTGGCTTCATCGCGTGTCACTCACTACTATGGGATCACGTCGATCTCTCTTTTGCCCTGCTACCATGAAAACATCCCGTTTTCATGGAGGCCTACTAGGAAGCTGAGGTGTGAGTCTCGGCCAGTACGTTTTGCTTGACCCTGACTAACATTGTCTGATAAGTATATTTTGCCTGACCTTGACTAATATGTCTGATCAGTATGTTTTGCCTGACCCTGACTAACATATCTGACCAGTATATCTTGCCTGACCCTGCCTAACATGTCTGACCAGTATATCTTGCCTGACCCTGACTAACATGTCTGACCAGTATGTTTTGCCTGAACCTGACTAACATGTCTGACCAGTATATCTTGCCTGACCCTGACTAACATGTCTGACCAGTATGTTTTGCCTGAACCTGACTAACATGTCTGACCGGTATGTTTTGCCTGAACCTGACTAACATGTCTGACCAGTATATCTTGCCTGACCCTGCCTAACATGTCTGACCAGTATATCTTGCCTGACCGTGCCTAACATGTCTGACCAGTATATCTTGCCTGACCAGACGCTAGTTTTCATCCCCATGAGGGAATTAGTTGCTGCTCCGAAAGGCGTCACCAGATGTAGCATGCTCTGTACGATTAGCCAGATATAAGTTCAGGATCCAAGTAGAAGATGACCATACAGGCTTAAGTTAGGAGCAAATACATATATTAAGACAGAAATAGTGGCGGACCTATGGTGTCAGATAGATAGGAAGGTCAACAAACAGATATGCTTACAAAGGAACAGCGTAGATTAGATTAGATTACATTACATTAGATTAGATTGCGTGAAAAAAGATAAGATAAGATCAAATTCGATGAGATAAGGTAAGTTACGGTAAGATAAGTTAAAATAAGATATGACAAGGTAAGGCAAGATAAGGTAGGTTAAGATAAGATAAGATACGATACGATGAAATGATAAGATAGAGTAATATAAAGTAAGATAAGGTAAGGTACCATAAGATTCGATAATGTAGGTAAAGTAAGATAAGATAAGTTAAAATAAGATAAGATTAAATTTGATTAGATTAGATTAGATTCTCCAGTTCCGACCAGACAGACAGACATATAGTTACAAACACGAGAATAACATTGACAAGTAAGACACGCTTACAAAGAACGAATGTTTGATATGAGAATGACTTGTCTAACGTCTGAGCAATTTGCATACGAATACAGGCCAGTGAGTCCCGTGTTAGCCTATCGATCCCAGGACTAGACATCTGGGACACAGTTAAGAGATGTACAAATATAATAATGCATTTGAAACATTGCTAAATACCATCGTTACTTCTTATATACATATACAAGCATACATACAAACTTACAGAGAAGAGAGAGAGAAAGAGATAGAGAGAGAGAGGGAGAGAGTTAAATATGTATGTATTCATTCATCCATCCATCTAATAAGCCACTCATATCTGCTATACCTTCCTGTCAGACCTGGTATGTCAGACCAACATTCCGTGTCTGTATATCGACTCATCTTTCTGTATGTTTGCCTGTGTTTATATTACTATCCATATGTCTGTATGTCAATGGTCGTGTGATTTGTACAACCCGTTTGGATACGTCTGCTTTTTTCTCTCAATCTCTCTCTCACTCTC
Organism: Ariolimax columbianus; assembly: GCA_036924085.1. Classification (NCBI taxonomy): domain Eukaryota; kingdom Metazoa; phylum Mollusca; class Gastropoda; order Stylommatophora; family Arionidae; genus Ariolimax; species Ariolimax columbianus. The sequence goes on from JAVGWX010000013.1 coordinate 11,286,783, forward strand.
TCTCTCCCTGCAATTTATCAACCTATTTTCATTTATCTTAAAGCTTACTTCCTTTATCGTATATTCTTCTATCTACCTTGTATATTTATGTAAAGCTTTATGGCGTTCTACTAAAGTGCTCCATTAACACGGATAAGTTGGACAAATCTGTTTTCACCACCATTAATCATATATTTATATTCAAGCAAATCCCTCACACTTTAAAAATGGGAGTGATCAGGTATTATGTATGCCAATGCATGACGCTGAAACTTGAACACCCAACAAACGATTGGTGAAGAGAATAAATAACTTCGAAATTTTTGGTTATAGAAGAATAGGCCTCACATCCTAAACAAAAAATGAAAAACGTGGAGTGCAGAGAGAATTAATAAACGAGATCAGAGGCCGACACTTCAAATATTTTGGTCACATGAAAAGACATACAATCTTCTGAAAAGAATTCCGGAAGGAAAGATGGATAACAAACGTATCAGAGTTAAACAACGCTATAAGATGGAAGACAAACGTATCAGATTTAAACAACGCTACAAGTTGGAGGACAAACGTATCAGAGTTAAACAACGCTACAAGATGGAAGACAAACGTATCAGAGTTAAACAACGCTACAAGATGGAAGACAAACGTATCAGAGTTAAACAACGCTACAAAATGGGGGACAAACGTATCAGAGTTAAACAACGCTACAAGTTTCTGGTAAGCATCAACAGATCCACGGGGAAATCACTGGTAGATTGGACCATCAAGGCAAGAGATATGGGCATTAGAGGTTTATTGCAGGCGACCTACGATGTGCAGATGGCACCTGAACTGGGGTTCAACTGGATTCAGACAGTTAGAATGACAGCAGAACAATAGAGAAGGATAGTACGAGGCGTGTTCAAATGAAACCGGACCAAAATGTAAAAAGTGAAAATACGTACTATGGGGATGATGACGTCCCTTTTAATGTAAACAGCACATACCAACCATAAAGTTTGCAAAATTGTATTATCTTTCGACTCATAGTTTCCTCAGCAGACCGTTGAAAACATGATGGGTGTGATACGAAATTTGTCCAGAGTTGATCAGCGAGCGGTGATTCGGTTTCTAACAGTTGAAGGACGTCGACCAGTTGACATTCATCGCAGAATGCAGGAAGTGTATATTAACAAAAGTGTGTTGAAGACAACAGTGAAGAACTGGAGAACTATGTTTAAAAAGGACGTGAGTTAACGCAACAATATATGCGCCTGACCTGGTCTCGGAAGACCTTCCTTTAACTCAAGTCCTTCTTTAAACATCGTTGTCCAAGTCTTCACTGTTGTCTTCGACACACTTTTGTCAATTTACACTTTCTGCATTCTGCGATGAATGTCAACGGGTCGACATCCTTCAGCTGTTAGAAACCGAATCACCACTCGCTGATAAACTCTGGGCGGACTCCGTATTATACACCCCCCCCCCTCCCCCCCCCCCCAAATGTTTTCAACGGTCTGCTGAGAAAACTATGAGACGGAAGATAATGAAATTTAGCAAATTTTACGGCTGGTATGTGCTGTTTACACTAGAAATGACGAAATCATGCGCATCGTACGTATGTTCACTTGTTGCAGTTTGGCCCGGTTTCATTTGAACACGCCTCGAAGAATTAGTTGAAGAGATTAAAAGTGCTTATGTTTATGTATTTGTTTCGGTGCAAACCTTTCTTTAGCCCAAGTATGACCATTTGAACTCCAAATAATCTTTCTGGTTGTATTAGGGCCCACGAGTCAAGCAAACAGTCCAGGCTTAAACTGTCGATCAGTACTATTGTTGTTCACAGACTGCCCCTGCTGAGCTCAATTAACTATTGACAGTTCCTTTGGTAGTGGGTTACTGTGGCTCTTATTGCCTCCCGTTGCGTATTGGAGAAGACGAACCGGAGTCCTCCTGACAGTAGTGCAATTCTGGGCTCCTCAGCACGCTCACGACTATGAGATTCACAGTGTCGATCCCAACCTCAGTCACCAGACTGCTATGAGACATCCTGTTCACAGGGAGCACTTTTGCAGGAAGCAAATGTTCGGTTGATCCGAATGTTTCACATGATCCTGATTACTCTTCCTTATGCTTCAATAAAGCGTCCTCTATTCTATATACAGCTGTAGTCGAAGCGAACTGGAGTTAGTTTTGATGCTTAGAATGTGAAGCAGAGTGATCTTTCTTTGACATAAAAATTACTTCCCTTTCACCTTCTTCTTAGTTCTTAGTCGACCTGTACTTCTTCAGGGGCAGATGCCAATGTGCAGGTTCCAGCTCTGGAATGAGCTGGATGTAGCTGGGTGAAAAGTTTCCTGCCTAGCGGGCTAGTCTCTAGCAGCTTCAAACTCCTAATACTCCGCTGGTTTGGGACAAGCGCTAGCGGAGGGTGGTTAACAGATGTGCGAGGCCATCTCAATAGACTCAAACACTAGAGCAAAGTAGACCCGTAGCATGTTAGGCGCCATCTATGCTGCTCCAAACAAACCACCTAACCATAGCTGGCGTTATGCCATGTCACACAATTAGTCTCTCTGTGAGGCAGTGGTACTTTTCTTGCCCTTGTCATTCACAAAGACCCTGCTGACCACTCGGGAATTTTTATCTTTTTTTTAATGTCAATTCTTACCCTCAGACTAGATAACAAACGATACTTGAAAACATATAAACTGACTTTCATGGGGTAAGACAAAATGAATTACCTAAAACGGGATCAAGACGCTGAGCAACGCATGAGCTGCAGTGGTCAGCGACTCATAGCTGACTGCTAGCATCAGGGCCAGCGAACCATAGCGGCCAAGACCCTTCTAATCCTCCACGCGGTGATCCTGGATAAGAGGCTGCAGCAGGGCAGACTGGCTAAGGAGAAGGGATCGAAGAGGGAATGCTAGCCCGGTACTCAAAAAATGATTGCTGAAGTCGTTGGACCGAAAGGTGCAAATATCGCAGCCAAGCTGTAAACTACGACACAACGCATTCCATTCTCTGGACTACATTCTGCTACTTAGGCCCTTTCAGGGTTTGGTAGTGGGAGATTGAGAACGAACGAAGAAGAAGAAGAAGAAGAATTACATAAAACAATATAAAATGTGTTATAAATATTCTAGAACAATTATGGGCTACTACATCTTGAATGTTAATCGTAAATTAGCAATGCGTATCTCGTAATGAGCAGTGGTTTCCTGTATAAATACAGATAGATTTCTAGGCGGTTTGTGTATGGCTCTGTGACAGACTGTGGAACCAATTCACCATTCACTTTATCATTTGACCCCAATCATGTTACGTCAGAACGTCTGATTTACTTTCGTCTGCTCATATAAATTAAGGACACACACATTTGAATATGAGTATCGTGTGTAATGTTGATTTGATTTACTTTGTTCTCGCTAGGATACATTTAGCTTCGTTATGGAAATAACATATAGTATTGTGGACCCAGTGGTCTCGAGGTAAGATGTTCGCCTCGGGTGCTGGATGTCGCGGGTTCAAATCACAGTAGAGACTGGGAATTTTTCACGTGGATCATCCGGTAACAATGTCTCATGATCTCTGAGTAGTGAGATCAGACACCCGTGTTCAGTGGCGCACACATTAAAAATCCATTGACAGTTGGAAATCGAAAAGAGTAGGCCTTACGACCACTGCTCGACCATACTTAAAGTTAAAAACCTACTCAAATTATTCCGAGGATTCTCGCGCTACAGTCAATATGTCGCAAAAATGAAGGGACTGTGTGGCTATAACATTATGTCTTGGTTATGTGGTTCTCGTAGCGGCATAAAGGACCCCTGACTGGTTTCGGGTCTACCTTGCTCTAATTTACGCTTCCACCTCCCCCAGTCCCAAAAATAGGCGGTCGTATATTCCAGAGGCTACAAATCTCATGGTTGGTAACAGATTGACCTGGCAGGCCCCCAGCGTAAAAGTATGAAATATAGGAGGTGACACCTCAACAAGACGTCTGAAGATAGATAAATAGATAAATAGACAGACAGACAGGCAGATACACAGATAGATAGATAGATAGATAGATAGATAGATAGATAGATAGATAGATAGATAGATAGATAGATAGATAGATAGATAGATAGATAGATAGATAGATAGATAGATAGATAGATAGATAGATAGATAGATTGTGGACCTGATATGATTTTTGGTGAATTCACCGGCGAAAAAAAGTCGAAGCAGTGCCGTCTTTACGTCGAGGACGTCTGGAACGAAACCCGCGACTGTTTACTTTACTTCGAGACTACTGGGTCCACAGTAATATGAATTATTTCTATAATGGAGCTAAATAAACCAGAGCCAGAACAATAAAACGAGGCCCCGCTGTATATCTTGTCTTATTATAACTGTGTAATATAATTTCAAGGTTGAGTTTTCGTGTTCAACAATTCCCGTCCGGTCCCCCATCCATTCCTTCTAGACAAATGTCACGTGTCACAATCGTTGACAATTTTCCAGTGGCTGTCACTCCAAACTCGTCGTAGGGAAAACATGTCCGTCTCACAGACATTAATATTGACACAGTCTAGGCCCCATGCCCTAGATTCTTTGATCGTGCAACCTGAAATCGTTCAATCTACAATAAGATGCCCACAAAGTGGAAGCGTTAGACATTGATACAGTCTAGATATTAAAGTCAATGAATGTCTGGTACCTGATGATCATTAATGATGATAGTGGTGGTGGTGATGATGGTGGTGGTGGTGGTGATGATGATGGGGGGTGGTGATGGTGATGATGGTGATGGTGATGATGGTGATGATGGTGATGGTGATGATGATGATGATGATGGTGATGATGGTGATGGTGATGATGGTGATGATGGTGATGGTGGTGGTGATGGTGATGATGGTGAGGATGGTGATGATGGTGATGGTGATGATGGTGATGGTGATGATGGTGATGATGGTGATGGTGATGGTGATGATGGTGATGGTGGTGGTGATGATGGTGATGATGGTAGTGATGGTGATGATGGTGATGATGGTGATGATGGTGAGGATGGTGATGATGGTGATGATGATGATGGTGATGGTGATGATGGTGGTGGTGATGATAATGAAATGGTAAGAGCAGCCACACTGCTGATACTGACGTCACTGATATAATGTTATCGGTGTAACTGTAAACGTTATCATCTTTCTCTTCCTCTTCTATTTACCCTCCCTAACTGCAGGTCATGGGTTCCATGTCTCGTGCCAGTCATGTGAAACATTGGTGAAGGTTTTCGACACGTCAGGGTCAGGTGAAACATTGGTGAAGGCTTTCGTCATGTCAGGGTCAGGTGAAACATATCGGTGAAGTTTCTAGTCATGCCAGGGTCAGGTGAAACATTGGTGAAGGTCCGTCGTCATGTCAGGGTCAGGTGAAACATGGGTGAAGGTCCATCATCATGTCAGGGTCAGGTGAAACATTGGTGAAGGTCCGTCGTCATGTCAGGGTCAGGTGGAACATTGGTGAAGGTCCGTCGTCATGTCAGGGTCAGGTGAAACATTGGTGAAGGTCCGTCGTCATGTCAGGGTCAGGTGGAACATTGGTGAAGGTCCGTCGTCATGTCAGGGTCAGGTGGAACATTGGTGAAGGTCCGTCGTCATGTCAGGGTCAGGTGGAACATATTGGACAAGGCCTCAACAGACGTCTGATGAAATATACACCCTGACCAAAACCATATATATGAGTCAGGTGAAATATACTCACCAGTATAACGCCCACCCATCTCCTCCGTCCCTACCCAACGACATCGGATGCCAGGGTCAGGTTAAACATCATAAACTATACCCAACCTCACGCAACGGTCAGGTCAGATATAATGAACAAGACTAGTTCATGTCAAGGTAAACATCATAACCCGAACCCCACCTTATGTCAGTCAGGTTAAACCTCATATCCTAGACTCCACCTCATGTCACTGTCATGTTGAACATCATAACCTAGACACCACCTCATGTAATGGTCAGGCTGAATATACTGATCAAAGTACCACCTAATGTCAGTATGAGATGAAGCAAAGCGCCCTTGACCCCATCTCATGTCAGTCAGGTTAAACATCATGAACAAGACCCCACCTCATGTCAGTGTTAGGTTAGGCATCAAGACTTAGACCAAATCATACTGTTCAAAGTACCACGTAATGTCAGTGTGAGATGAAGCATGATGACCTTGACACCGCCTTGTTCTTAGAAACAGGGTGAGTTATAACAGCATTGCCAAAAATGTTTGAATTCACACTTTGATCTCTCATAGATTGAGCATACTCGGAAAACTCACATTGGATTACATCCTGGAATACCAAGGCCTCCCGTTCCCAGTACGCATCGAGATGTAAGAAGAGCTACTGCAACCCAGAAACATTGTCAGCAACTCATCGCGAGGTGATATTAGAACAACAACAACAGCAAGTGCTGAATCAATTTACATCTGGATAGATTGGAGCGTATAATGAGTGAGTATCGAACTCATTGCCTTTAACAACAGAAACAAATATTCTGTCCGCATAGTTACACTGAGGAAAGTCAGTTAGTCCTTCATTTATTTCTTCATGTTATTTATCCAAGGAAAGTCAGCTATTCCTTAATTTATTTCTGTGTATAAAAGCATGTATTTATGAGGTGCCGAGACAGCGCTGGAACAAAAACATAAACTATACCTACGTTACGACCAAAAAGTCTTCTTCGGGGACTATCAACATTACTCATATGACCTAACGTATTACGGAGGAGAGATAAAAACATCAAACCAAATATAAAAACATAAAACAAATATAAAAACATCCCCGGCCATACATGGTATATTTGCTAAGTATATTTTATACCTTTCTATGTGTCCATATCTTGTTTTGATGTGTTTGTCTTCTTCTCTATGATGTGATAGCTCATGTGTGTATTGTCCCTTGTTCATAAAGATGACCTTTCGGTCGTAACCTAGGATGTGTGCTTGTTTATGTCCCAGCTCGGTATCTGAACCATAGTTTATACATGTTTTTTCAACACTTTGCTTTAATCTACAGTACTGCCACAGCCTCGGCCCATAACGTTGTTATTTTTCTTGTATTCTTATATCATATGTTGACTGTAACTACTAGAACTTTCTTTCATTCCAAGACAACTATTCTAAACTCGGTAGGTGTTTGCCCTGTGTGGATGCTAGGTTGTGGAACACAATGATTTGGAGAGTATTCTACCCTGGATAAAATAAACCGCCGTAGTCGATTCGCACAACATGCTATCACTATAACAGTGGTGCTATTCTCGTGTCTGCTACATATACATTGTGCTGTATGACCAACCGTTGTTGGTGGTCGTGGTGGTGGTGGTGTTGTTGTTGTTGCTCGAAGCTTGTGGTGCGGAGTTTACTTAATTCTTGACTACCTTTCTTTGGTAGTAGGTTAAAGTAGTTCTTCTTAAATCATGATGGGTCTTCAGGCAGTGGCACGCAGTATTCCTAGATGTATTGCAATGCGAGACTCGTTAGTCAGTTTATCAATTTGGTGTCGATCTCCAATTCTTTAGCCAGTCTGCTTTGACAAACTGTTCCAGAAACGCGAACGTATGTTTAATCTGATTGCTCCTCGCTCACAGATTAAACGTTAGACGACAAAATTGGAGTGTCTGAATTACAAGATGGCGAGTATGTATAAAAGATACGAAAACCATAATTATTTGCACCGTTCACCATCAGCTGAAATAGAGTGGAAACTGAATGGTGGACCTGGCATGCAGTGGTATCGGCACCGCTTTCCACTTGTCGGCAACCAGAAATCTCGAAGCTCCGTTGACCGTAATAACGTAATGCGATTTCTTAGTCACTATTTTCTGAGGAATTTGCAAGTCTATTCCTGATTGCGCATGTTTGCTATGGCAACTCAAGTTAGGACGTTAAATTACTGTCTGTGTCCCTGTCTGGTATTTCACAGCAAAGCTGTTTGTGGTAGTCATTATAGTTTCTTGTTTGTCTCCATATTCTTTTTACCTCAGTGTCTGTGATTTCACAGAACATCTGGTTGTCGTATTCTGCCTTCTGCCTTCGTTCGCACTTGTGCTGTTTCAGGATCGTTGTTTGTGGCAACCATTGTGGTTTCTTGTGTCTTCTGGTGTCCTATCATAAGACCACCACTCCAGGTGACCTGATTTAGACAATTATTATTATATAAATTACGTGCGCTCTTGCGATGGTGGTGTCAATCCCAACTCTGTTTACATTATGATGTTGCTAACAGCATGCAAAATCATCTTTAGCCCCATTTTAACAACATGCTTGGAAGGTTACGTTAGATAAACCCGTTCTTCTCTACCCTTCTAGAAAAATGTATTTCACGTTAAACTAGAAACGTGGTGAAGACTGCATATTACAGACATGTGCAATGTAGGGCCCTCAAGCCGTATCCGGCCTTTGTCCTGGTTTTATTCGACTCGCTACGACTTTTCCAAATTTCACTGAATGTGGCCCGCCAGTCCCTGATCGGGAAAATCTAAACGGGATATCAACCGATGAGGGTCCAGCAATGATTAAGTCAGTCAAACGTAGGGCCTGTTGGCAAAATCAGATCGGAGTTACCGACAAGAACATCAGTACAGAAGATCGTGTGTTTTTTACACTATAAAAAAGTGCTTAAAATCAAAGAAACTGGCCCTGTCATGGTCATGGTAGTCTCCTGCATAACTCTCCTTGAGCGGGGATCACTAAGCGATCGCATGTTTAAAGAATGTCTGAAAGACGTTTAATACGGGCATGTAGACCTGACCTTGTGGTATGATGGTAATTGGTTAAGTAAAGTTAAGACGATCAAGCGCTTTTCTAATATATTGATTATGTTGTTGTTGATGTTGTTGTTGATGTTGTTGTTGATGATGTTGATGGTGTTGTTGTTGTTGTTGATGATGTTTATGATGTTGTTGTGTTGTTGATGATGTTGATGGTGTTGTTGTTGTTGTTGATGATGTTTATGCTGTTGTTGTTGTTGTTGATGATGTTGATGATGGTGTTGTTGTTGTTGATGTTAATGTTGATGATGTTGTTGTTGTTGTTGATGATGTTGATGGTGTTGTTGTTGTTGTTGATGATGTTTATGATGTTGTTGTGTTGTTGATGATGTTTATGATGTTGTTGTTGTTGTTGATGATGTTGATGATGGTGTTGTTGTTGTTGTTGATGATGTTTATGATGTTGTTGTTGTTGATGATGTTGTTGATGTTGTTGTTGTTGTTGTTGATGATGATGTTGATGAAGGTGGGCGGGAATCACCCGTGTGGTTGTGCTATGCTAAGCTTCATCTGCGTTTCGTTCACTATTACAGGGGGCTACGTCGATCTCCCACTTCGTTAATCAGACTGTCATGAAACAGCCTACTTTCTGGGAAAACTGCCTAGAAGTGATGTGGTTTCTTGGTCAGTATATTTTACCTGACCCTGACTAACATGGCTGATCAGTATATATTATCTGACCCTGACTAACATGGCTGATCAGTATATTTTATCTGACCCTGACTAACATGGCTGATCATTATGTTTTACCTGACCCTGACTAACATGTCCGATAAGTATATTTTGCTTGACCCTGACTAACACAAACGATCAGTATGTTTTACTTGACACTGACTAACGTGTCCGATAAGTATGTTTTATTTGACCCTGATTAACGTGTCCGATCAGTATGTTTTACCTGACCCGGACTAACATGTCCGATCAGTATGTTTTACTTGACCCTGACTAACATATCCGATCAGTGTGTTTTGCCTGACCAGTGGCAGTCTTCTCCCCCCTTTAAATCGATATACAGGTCAGGTCATTCATGTACGACCTAGCTACTGGTGATGCTGTGCTGTGATATACATGTGGTGTCTATTATCTCTATCAATCTTGAGTATTAAATGCATGGCTATGACCTTCGATTTGCAAACATTTGTATGATCTAATAAAAAGTAAGTAGCTAGTCCTTTGCTGAACGCCACTACTTACAACCGTGAAGCTACTTGGTTGTTATACGTTTCTTGGCAAGTGTGCAAGACGATAGTTTGACATTACTTCTCCTATGTGCAGGAGCGGGAAACAAAACATGTCTGCCAAACTGGACATGAGCATGATTCCTACATGCTTCGATAGTATTGTGATCTACAGACTGAATTAATTTTTCTGATCTAAAAAATGAATTTATTTAAGATATTCTTTAATCAATTGTTTCCTGTTGTGTCTATTGTCCTCTGACTATTAATTGTCACATCTGTGATATGTTTTCATGAGCTGCAAATGGTATACCTTTCACTTCACAAATTGTAGACTTTGCACTTGACAAATGGTAGGCCTTTCACTTCACAAATTGTAGACTTTGCACTTGACAAATGGTAGGCCTTTCACTTCACAAATTGTAGACTTTGAAACTTGACAAATGGTAGGCCTTTCACTTCACAACTTGTAGACTTTGCACTTGACAAATGGTAGGCCTTTCACTTCACAAATTGTAGACTTTGCACTTGACAAATGGTAGGCCTTTCACTTCACAAATTGTAGACTTTGCACTCGACAAATGGTAGGCCTTCCACTTCACAAATTGTAGACTCTGCACTTGACAAATTGTAGTCTTTGCACTTTACAAATTGTTGTGTTTGTGCTTGTCAAATTTCAGTTTCTGCACTTGACTAATAGTAATCTTTACACTTGACAAATGATAGTCTTTGTTCTTAACAATTGACAATCTTTGCACTTGACAAATAAAAATTCGTGATGTTTGTTACTAAAGCCTGCTACAACAGGTACTTTTCCTATTTTCCTTTTTTCCATTTGTCATCCTCTTCTGGTTTATCTTCTAATTATTCATTTACTTTTTCCCCGTCTCGTGTGTTCTTTGTCACTCTTCCTTCAGTGCGTTCTTCTTTCAGTGTTTCTTTGTTTCAGTATTCCTCATCTACCTCATCTTCTTCTTTTCTTATTAGTATTTCAGATTTCTCATCTACCTCATCTTCTTCCTTTCGTATTAGTATTTCAGATTTCTCATGGCACAAGTCCTCAACACACACAGAAATGATAGACCTTAACCAGATAAATTATGAAATAGAACTGTAACCAGGACACGGGGATTACTTCAACACTTTGCGAGCAGACGTGGCTGAGATGTTGAGAGCGCAGTTTGTCAAATGGGGCTGATGGTTCGTATCTATTTCAGAATAAACGTTTTCTCCTTCTAGTCGATACAGAAATAGGAGCATGTCCATTAATGTATAATCACGGGCAGTTAGGAGCTCGTATGTATTTTAATGAAGTAAATTACATTTTATTATCTTAAAGAAGATAAAAAAAAAGGTTCTGGGAACAAATATCAAGCCTGTATGTGAGTTACCTCGGACAGAAGACACGAGTGTACAATATTAACCTGAACAGGAAACACCAGTTTTTAAATAAAACCTCAGAAATGTGACCAGCTGTACTATAACACATCGGAAAGGAGACAACAGCGGTACTATAACACCTCAGACAGGAAACAACAGAGGTACAAAAACACCTCAGACAAGAGACAACAGCGGTACAATAACACCTCAGACATGTGACCAGCTGTACAATAACACCTCAGACAGGAGACACAGGAAACACCAGCTGTACAATAACACCTCAGACAGGAGACACCATATGTACAGTAACACCTCAGACAGGAGATACCAGCTGTACAATAACACCTCAAATAGGAGACACCAGCTGTACAATAACACCTTAGACAGGAGACACCTGCTGTACCATAACACCTGTGTATTTACATTCAGATAACTGCGTTTCCCAGTATTCATTTTTAAATATCAACAATCCGCCATTTCACACTGTCATGTCCGCTAAGTTATTCAACACTTCTGTGTTAACTTTATTCCGCTGTACAATCTCTGATTGCCTAATTTGAGTTTAAAATCACTGTCCCGCCTGGAGCATTCCCTTATTTGATCGTTTCCAAATTTCATCAAAATGCCATATCTTAAACTCAACTCTGGCTGGTCTGCAGATAACTGACCAACCCACGTTTACAGCGAGTGACTCGCATTGTGTTACATCCAAGCAATATACAGAGAACAACATCAGGGACAAGATGACCAACACATCACATATCACTTTCGCCAGACACTTTCTTTAACTATTTTCTCCTCCCATTCTTAGCGATCCTCCTTCACTCAATTTCTCATTATCTCCCGGTAAGCGTCGATTATCATGTCTATAATATGGTGCTCACATTGGAAGACAACACACGGAAAATTAACTAGTTTTCCTAATCAGAATATAAAGATCTACATCTCGTCTGCTATAATATATTCTGACACTCTTTGACACTCTCACGAAATGATTGAAATCCTGCAAGGACAACAAGCGGGTATGGCACGCGCTCAAGTGGAATCTTCTTCCTGTAGCATCGGCTCATATTATACAGTCTGCCAGCAAAGTGGTTTAAACTGCCATCGGGCGTCATTCTCAATGTCACTGTTGCTATGGAAACAAAGCGACTGATCGAGCGTGTTCACCATTACATTGTGATGAAAGTGTTATTGACGGACATTTGGTGCCCGGAAGTTGTGACTAACAAATAAAGCGCTGATCAATTAACAAATGTCAAAATACAAAATAACATCCAATCAACTGCATCTGCACGTCGAAGATCGGCTGCAATGGGTCTCAAAGGTCCTGTGTAACTCGTCTTGATAGTGTAAGCGGACATGCCTTTCATTATTATCCTGCCACTTGTGACGTTGTCTTCCATTATGACGTGTGTTCCCTACTGTATCTGCCAGGTCGACATTGAACATTTTAATTTCTTAAAAGAGGGGTTGGGGGCATGGGGTGGAGGGGGGGGGGGGCAGGAACATGTAAGGGATAGGACTTGACGGTGATAGGCAGTCACTTCCTAGAGAAGAAAAGGATGGGGCGGATTGTTGTTAGTTACCCCGTTTTTACCTGACTCATGTATGCTCTAAGGGTCTGCTAAAGCAGCAGCGTCACTCCACTGGCAGCAACTTTAACCCTTTATACCCTAATGCACCTGAAACTAATAGCTAAAATGCCATTTCCTTTCTCACACAGCTTTGCAGATAGACCAAAAAGGGGTTAAAATAACTACATTGATGAAGAAAATGAACTTGAACAATGCATTGACTTTGCCAATTCAAAGTTAGACCATAGATAGAGAAGAATGCTTGAAGGCCTAGGGTGTAATGGGTTAACGGGCTGGCTAAACTATGCGGACAAACGTGGAGAAGAAACTAGAGAATAAATCTCTGACATATCAGAGAGAAGCATGATAGTCTTGTTTGATATACCACCTAACCGATATAAAACAAGATACACACTGAAGTAAAAAAGATTCAATGGTCTTGGAAAATAGCTCTCCTATGAGAGACAACTTAGACCTCAAACAAGTGTTGCCTTTCATGTGGGGGGGGGGGGGGGGGGAAGCCTCAATGACTTGGTTGAAAAAGACGAGAAAGAGGTAGGAAATTTCCTAATATTATCTTCTGAAAATATGTTGCACAAACGTGATACATATAACTCATTTATTGTTATCAACCGCCGGTAACAGACTGTTTCGTGTGTCCTGTCCTTGTCCAAATCCATATCACCTCATTAAATTTTCCTGTCTTCATTTTCCTATGATTGTATTCATATCTGACATTCAATCAATAAATCAATCCAAATCGTTTCAACTCCATTTGGAACATAATTCCACAGCCAATACTCGTCGCCTTCAAATGTTGACTAGTTCATTCCTGTCCAAGTTTTTGCGAAAAAATGTATAGACATGTTGTGTAGCCTTACAAGACGTCAGTCGGTCGATGTTCACACTTACAAGACGTCAATCGGTCGATGTTCACACTTACAAGACGTCAGTCGATCGATGTTCACACTTACGAGACGTCAATCGGTCGATGTTCACACTTACAAGACGTCAATCGGTCGGTGTGGACACTTACAAGACGTCAATTGGCCGATGTTCACACTTAAAAGACGTCAATCGGTCGATGTTCACACTTACAAGACGTCAATCGGTCGATGTTCACACTTACAAGACGTCAATCGGTCGGTGTCGACACTTACAAGACGTCAGTCGGTCGATGTTCACACTTACAAGACGTCAATTGGTTGATGTGCACACTTACAAGACGTCAATCGGTCGGTGTGGACACTTACAAGACGTCAATTGGTTGATGTTCACACTTACAAAACGTCAATCGGTCGATGGGCACACTTACAAGACGTCAATCGGTCGATGTTCACACTTACAAGACGTCAATTGGTTGATGTGCACACTTACAAGACGTCAATCGGTCGATGTTCACACTTACAAGACGTCAATAGGTCGATGTGCACACTTACATTACGTCCACTGGTCTATACGTTGGCGTCTAAACTACTCCAACACAATAATAGTGTCCAGTAGCCACACGCGTATTGTCTATCTCTGTTTTGAACTATATTAACACACCTCGTTCATATTTAATACTTACTAATGTATAAATGCCTTTATTATTAAAATAAATAAAAAAGTGGAGACGCATACATATGCCGTTGACGAAAAGATATAACAACACGACTGTCAAATAATCTAAGCCTTTGCACCAATAAACTCGCCATTGTAGTGAGCAACAGTTCAGAAGATGTATAAATAACTTTCTTGGTAGCTCTCTACTCATTTCCCCCACACGCCGACCCTTTCTCTCTCTTTCTCTCTTTCTCTCTCTCTCTCTCTCTCTCTCTCTCTCTCTCTCTTGTGCTCAGTTTATGTTTGGGTTGCTCTTTTCATCTACTTTATTTGTGCTGAAAAATCCCTTTGTATGTCTCAGTGAGTGTCTGTATGTCTGAGTGAGTGAGTGTCTGTATGTCTGAGTGAGTGTCTGTATGTCTGAGATAGTGTCTGTATCTGAGTGAGTGTCTGTATGTCTGAGTGAGTGTCTGTATGTCTGAGTGAGTGCCTGTATGTCTGAGTGAGTTTATGTATGTCTGAGTGAGTGTCTGTATGTCTGAGTGAGTGTCTGTATGTCTGAGTGAGTGTATGTATGTCTGAGTGAGTGTCTGTATGTCTGAGTGAGATTCTGTATGTCTAAGTGAGTGTCTGTATGTCAGAGTAAGTTTCTGTATGTCAAAGTAAGTTGCTGTATGTCTGAGTGAGTGTCTGTATGTCTGAGTGGGTGTCTGTATGTCAGAGTGAGTTGCCTTATGTCTGAGTGAGTGCATGTATGTCTGAGTGAGCGTATGTATGTCAGAGTGAGTGTATGTATGTCTGAGTGAGTGTATGTATGTCTGAGTGAGTGTATGTACGTTTGAGTGAGTATCTGTATGTCTCAGTGAGTGTCTGTATGTCAGAGTGAGTTTATGTCTGAGTGAGTGTATGTATGTCTGAGTGAGTGTCTGTACGTTTGAGTGAGAATCTGTATCTCTCAGTGAGTGTCTGTATTTCAGAGTGAGTGTTTGTATGTGTGAGTTTTTTATCGCGGAGATACAGACATAATTTGTGGATAAGTTGATTTCTCGAACATCCGTAGGGAAAAATGGAAGTTCATCTACTATTTGTTACTCTTT
This sequence comes from Ariolimax columbianus, assembly GCA_036924085.1. Classification (NCBI taxonomy): domain Eukaryota; kingdom Metazoa; phylum Mollusca; class Gastropoda; order Stylommatophora; family Arionidae; genus Ariolimax; species Ariolimax columbianus. The sequence goes on from JAVGWX010000013.1 coordinate 11,302,331, forward strand.
CTTTCTCTCCTCTCTTCCACTGTCTCTCGATCTCTCCGCCATCCTATTCCTTTCTCTCCCTTTCTCTATCCCTCTTTATCTCTCCCTTTAACGCATTATTGTCTCTTTCACTCTTTCCCTATTTCTTTCTCCCCCTCGTTTCTTCCTTATTCCCATATATCTAACCTTCTCTCTCTCACATCCTTACTTCGCACTCCCTCTCTTCTTGACCCACTCTCTTTCTCCCTCCGTCCCTCTATCTTACTTCCTCTATTTCCCGCCGTTTCTCCTTTTTCTCCCACTCTGCCTCTCACTCCATCTTTCTCCTTTTCTCTCTCTCTCTCTCTCTCTCTCTCTCCATCATTTCAGTGTACCTTCCTTTATTGTCCCTTCACTCTTAAGTATCTTGTATCGTCCAATATTTGTCTTTGCCACCTCACATTCTCTGCATCAATCCCTGCTTCCACTCCTTGGTGCCCTCCAGGTCTCCGTCGTGTATTCAAACTAAACCTATTAAGTTTGATGCCTGGGGTGGGTGTTTAATGTGGTGGGATGTTTGGTGATTGATTGAATCGCACCATGGAAGAGAAGAGAATGTTCTGAGAGTAGCCGGGAGAGACACATGCTGTTAAATGATTTCACGTTAACACTATGACCTTCATCAGAAAACATCCCACGGCTAACTTTCCCATTATCTTGTGTACAAATGGGAAGGCCAAACAAGGCTGAACGAGTACAGTTTTATTTCTTTAATTTCTTTGACGCACAGATGTGGTGTAACAGTTTATCTGTTTCACACTTTCCTCCATCATCATCAACAACATCATCATCATCGTTATTCTCTTGTAACATAAGGAGGCAACAGCTGCTCTCCATCTGGGTCTATTCTCAACCGTCGTGTTGAGCTCTGTCCACGCAACCCAAGCTGCACCATCCTTATCATCCCCGTGCTTCACCAGATATTTTATTCTCTCCACATCCGTCTCTTACTCTGTGGATTCCAACCCGGCGCTATTGATTATATTATCGTTGTTTCATAAGGGTGTTTCTATCCATCGTCACTTGGTCTGCCCAACTTCCTACTGTTGGTTGATGTCGTATTATTGCTTCTTCTTATCTAACACAAAATAGACGATATATCTGCTGAGAAGGTCTGAGATCTGAATGTGACATTATTAGTGAAATGGCATCTTTCTGACCCATGTTGCTGACAGACTTTACTTTCACAATAAATGGTCTAACTTTATTTGACATTAAGAATGCTCAACAAAATTGCTGAAGGAGAGTGTCCATGAAGAGTGCTCAAAGATATTGCTGAAGGAGAGTGTCCATGGAGAGTGCTCAAAGATATTGCTGAAGGAGAGTGTCTATAGAGAGTGCTCAAAGATATTGCTGAAGGAGAGTGTCTATAGAGAGTGCTCAAAGATATTGCTGAAGGAGAGTGTCTATAGAGAGTGATCAAAGATATTGCTGAAGGAGAGTGTCTATAGAGAGTGCTCAAAGATATTGCTGAAGGAGAGTGTCCATGGAGAGTGCCCATGAAGCGTGTCCATGGAGAGTGTCCATGGAGAGTGCCCGTGGAGAGTGCCCATGGAGAGAGCAGAAGATTAATGCCTATAGAGAGTGCTGAAATAGAGTTCCCATGGAGAGTTTCTCTTGGACAAAGTGAGTATAAAACAGATGAAGCCTCAACTATACAAACTCAACTAATTTCATAAAAAATCCGTTCACTCTTAAATGCACATTGCTTTCATCAATCATTCTGTCTTCATCTATTTGTTGTTAACAAAATGTTCCCGGAAAGACATCCACCATTGCTCTATTTATATTACTGGAACAACACTTCCACATCATTCACTTATATTTCTAACTCACAATCCTCCCATCTCTCCTTACATCACTAACTCACAATCCTCCCATCTATCCTGGCATCACTAACTCACAATCCTCCCATCTCTCCTTACATCACTAACTCCTCATTCTCACATCTCTCCTTACATCACTAACTCACAATCCTCCCATCTCTCCTTACATCACTAACTCACAATCCTCCCATCTATCCTGGCATCACTAACTCACAATCCTCCCATCTCTCCTTACATCACTAACTCACAATCCTCCCATCTCTCCTTACATCACTAACTCACAATCCTCCCATCTCTCCTTACATCACTAACTCACAATCCTCCCATCTCTTTCTTTTATCACTAACTAATAAATGAAGAGAAAACAACATGTATGATATTCTCCCATTCAAAAAAACCACGAAACACCAAAATAAGTCTTAATGGCAAATATCTGCGGCTAAACGACAACCCAAACTACTCGGGCGTCACATTTGATCGGCGCATGACATGGAAAAGTCAGATCGAGAGAAACCGAAAGAGAACAAGACAAAGAATGGCAATCATGAGGAAGCTTGCTGGCACAAGCTGGGGAGCAGACGAAAGAATACTGAAGAAACGGTACACTGGAAGAGTGAGACCAGTTCTCGAGTATGGCATTGCGGCATGGGCAACAGCAGCAAAGGCGAACTTTGATAAAATTAGCAAACTCCAAAACCAAGCCATGAGAGTTATAACAGGAGGCATGAAGTCAACGCCAATTGTAGAACTTTAAAAGATTACAAATCTGCAATCCATGACCGACAGAAGAGACTGCAGAGCCCAGCAGTAAGCAAAGAAACTCAGAAGACTGACAGACCATCCAATGCACCAGAGACTAAATAGATTTGGAAAAGCTAAAGCGGAGAAATTTGCCGAAATAGTCAAAGCAAAGATGAGCGAAGACCCTATCAACACCATATCAACACCAAAGTCCATCCCTACTGTTCTTGGAAACTGCTCAAAGAGAGTATAGAAGGAGAATGCCTATAGGCAGTGCTGAAGTAGAGTGCCCATGGAGAGTGCCCATGGAGAGTGCCCATGAAGAGTGTCGATGAAGAATGTCCATGAAGAGTGTCCATGGAGAGTGCCCATGGAGAGTGCCCATGGAGAGTGCCCATGGAGATTGTCCATTGAGTGTCCATGGAGAGTGTCTATGGAGAGTGCCCATGGAGAGTGCCCATGGAGAGTGCCCATGGAGATTGTCCATTGAGTGTCCATGGAGAGTGTCCATGGAGAGTGCCCATGGAGAGTGCCCATGAATCATGTCCATGGAGAGTGTCCATGGAGAGTGTCCATGGAGAGTGCCCATGGAGAGTGCCCATGGAGAGTGCCCATGGAGAGTGCCCATGAATCATGTCCATGGAGAGTGCCCATGGAGAGTGCCCATGAATCATGTCCATGGAGAGTGCCCATGGAGATTGTCCATGGAGAGTGCCCATGAATCATGTCCATGGAGAGTGTCCATGGAGAGTGTCCATGGAGAGTGCCCATGGAGAGTGCCCATGGAGATTGTCCATGGAGAGTGCCATTGAATCATGTCCATGGAGAGTGTCCATGGAAAGTGTCCATGAAGAGTGTCCATGAAGAGTGTCCATGAAGAATGTCTATGTAGAGTGCCCATGGAGAGTGTCGATGAAGAATGTCCATGAAGAGTGTCCATGGAGAGTGCCCATGGAGAGTGCCCATGGAGAGTGCCCATGGAGATTGTACATTGAGTGTCCATGGAGAGTGTCCATGGAGAGTGCCCATGGAGAGTGCCCATGAATCATGTCCATGGAGAGTGTCCATGGAGAGTGTCCATGGAGAGTGCCCATGGAGAGTGCCCATGGAGAGTGCCCATGGAGAGTGCCCATGAATCATGTCCATGGAGAGTGCCCATGGAGAGTGCCCATGAATCATGTCCATGGAGAGTGTCCATGGAGAGTGCCCATGGAGATTGTCCATGGAGAGTGCCCATGAATCATGTCCATGGAGAGTGTCCATGGAGAGTGTCCATGGAGAGTGCCCATGGAGAGTGCCCATGGAGATTGTCCATGGAGAGTGCCATTGAATCATGTCCATGGAGAGTGTCCATGGAAAGTGTCCATGAAGAGTGTCCATGAAGAGTGTCCATGAAGAGTGTCTATGTAGAGTGCCCATAGAGAGTGCCCATGGAGATTGTCCAAGGAGAGTGCCCATGAATCATGCCCATGGAGAGTGTCCATGGAGAGTGCCCATGGGGAGTGCCCATGGAGATTGTCTATGGAGAGTGCCTATGAATCATGTCCATGGAGAGTGTCCATGGAGAGTGCCCATGGAGAGTGCCCATGGAGAGTGCCCATGGAGAGTGCAGAAGATGAATGCCTATAGAGAGTGGTGAAGTAGAGTGCCCATATAGAGTTTCTCTTGGACAAAGTGAGTAGAAAACAGATGAAGCCTCAACTAT